>CAJUYH010010751.1:0-11843 GCA_910591685.1 Galerucella tenella
TGCAAATGTATTAGCTGGCACATACATAAAGTACACACTTACATGCGTACAGTCGGCTTGGTCTATTCTTCAAACAAAGACCCATCCACACACAAAGCAATGTCTAAATTTACGTAGACGGGAAATAAGAAGGACCATCATTAACTCAACGATTATAAATAAGGTAATTTGCGGGCTTTGTCGCCTGACGAAATAGACGTAAAGCAAATTACAATAGGTGATGCAATTAAAGCAAAGTGTAATTAGAACGTAATTGTTCAGTACATGCTTACGTCGACATGTGTACGGAAAGACAATTAGACAGAATCGTACATATTATTACACCTGTAAATTCACATGAATTCACTTCCACAATAATATTCTTGCTGACGATTGAAGAAGGGTAGAGATCTCAATGATTGTTAATTATTCATTCTACATAATATACAGGTTGCAAAAAATCTTATCGCGACATACGATTTACACAAGTACGACAAAGAAAATATGAGAAGAACTACTTGAAAGAGAGAGAAGAATAATTGTGCGAAGTCAGCGTTGGGCGTGTAAAATTGACTATCCCTACTATGGAGATGCCACAACTATTACATCAGCCAAATGACCTCCAAAATACCATTTTATAATTTGCAGGTTAAGTATGATATTAAAGGCATTGTAAATGTTTTATTTTCAAATAAATGGCATGCGCTACCAGCGTGATCAACATTTGTAGCGAAAATATAAAGGAATAAAAGTTTAAATGTGAATTCTCTCTGTAAAGGACACTGTTGCCGGATGGAAGTGTTTAGTTTTATCTAATAGTGCTTTAGCTCGGAAAAATTTAACGATAACCAGACGAAAATATCATTCGTACAAATTAGTCTGTGCTTCTGGCAACAGCGGTTAAAATAGGGGGGCACTGAACACATATCCAGCCTTTTTGGTAGAAGGAACTAAACACACCCATCGCTGAGTGCGCACAATTATTCTTCTCTCTCTTTCAAGTACTTTTTCTCATATTTTCCTTGTCGTACTTGTGTAAATCGTATGTCGCGATAAGACTTTTTGCAACCTGTATCTTGGAGCTAAAAATAAATATCTATGAACAAAGAACCAAAATTATAATATAATAAATATAAAAACACTATTGTGGTTTTAGAAAAAAAAGTAACGCCACAAAGAACATACAGAAGATAGTAGGATACTATTATCTTCACATCTATTGATAACATGCTTTACGTAAATATGTTACAATTGTTACAGCAAACCGTAATAAAGCATTTAATGTTATTCACAAGTAAATATTCAACCCAAATATTGTTCATTTTCACTATCGTCTTCAGTTTAGTCAATAACTAAGGGAGCTACAGCATTTCGATAGGTACCTTTAGCCTTATTAATATTCTGAATCGAATTTTTCAACTATTTATAGGAATATTGCTTCTGTATGTTCCTTGTGATGTATTAACGATTATTTTTATTAATTATCATGGAAAATGGAACCAAAATATTTTTCATATTCTGGATAACGGTAGCCGAAACGGTACCCGAACGTTGTTTGAAAAAATATAAAGAGAATTTTGGTTAAACTTCCAAAAATAATCAACAAAAAGAATTAGAAATATTACCTACTCATCAGACTTCTAATTAACTTCCGAAGCACAAATAAATGATTAAATCGATTAAAAAATCAGTCTCAAGTGTCATTTTACCAGATAAATATTTCAGTTGGCAGCTAGGCATTATTTTTCGCTTTTCAAAGTAACGAGTATGTGTTATTGTTATGGGATTAACGACCACCTGCTGTGAGTTTTGGTATTGAATCAATCAAGTTGGCATAAGTCAAAACGAAATATGCTGGAACGGAGTATACATGCTTCTTCATTATTTTATTAAGCTTGTCCGTGGAGAGCAATCCATTGTATGGGTTTGGCATTAAATATTTTAAGGTATTATATCAACTATTTACCAACAAAGCTCGTAAAGTGGATAATAAACTATTTGGAAATGCAACTCCAAATGCTCTATTTACAAATTTGAAACAGTCTGAAACTATGGATCTAAGAAACACTTTTCTGTATTATCGAAAACAGAAAATTTCCCCTAAGTAACATCTCAACGTTTTATAGATGAACACTGAAGATATTTTCAACGCGACTCCTAATACTCCTACTACTTGTTTGTTCAAAGGTAATACCACGAGTGCTTCAAATTTTATCGATAATTTTTCCTTTTTCACGAAAACTTGTTTATTTGGCAAGAATATGAAAACAAACCGATTGATAAAATCACGAGTCCGTTAGGACGAGTGATTTTATCTAAATTCGGTTTGTTTGAATGTTTTTGCCTCAAATAAACAAGTTTGAGTGATGAAAATAAAAAATTATGTGATAAAATTTGAAGAGCGAGTTGTATTTGGGAAGATTATTTTTTTCAACAATTTAAAATTTTGTATTACCTGAATGTTTAATATTCTCTTGGGTGATGGCACTCAATCGGTTTGTGTTCATTTTTCAATAAACTTCGAAGCACTTTTAGTAGTCAATAATGACAAATTCAAAGTAAAATTTTGACGTTATGATGTAAACAAGGTTTTATCGATGAGGAAGCAGAATTATCAGTATAATACCGAATGATTGGCTAGAATAATGTATTGCTATTGGTTAAAACAACCAAAATGTCAGATTTTGACAAGTGAAAAAAATAATCGGAATAAAACCATCAGCGATAGCACCCATCTTGAAATTTTTAATATATTAAGAACTCAACAGATTAATTAGATCAATCTGTGGTTTTTCTCTTTTTTTTTCGATGCTAGAGCGTAATTACGACATTCTTCATAGTAATTCCAATTTTCTCCGTTCTTTCTTAATCTAAATTTGGATAACGCTTTTTGAGGATTAATTTCAGATTAGGAGTTAATCAAGATGCTGGTTTTCAACTCACAGTAACAGATTTCAGAGGAGCATGTATTAATACATACATTTAATTATGTACATATGTTAAAAATTAGATTCATATTTTCAGTCAAAACTTTGACTCTATTATTATTATTGTCCATTCAAATATATAAAAGACATAAAATATCGGGTAAAATGTTACCAAAATATATTTTAAAATTAATATAATCCAAATCTTTGAAATAATATATCGTTGATTAGGTTTACTGACCTAAATGCTCATGATACAATAAGGCATATCATTATGATCACTTGCATGACATAAAACTGTGTTGCTTACTATAGTATATTATTAAACGAGCAATAAAATTTATGATAGCCATTATTCACGCTGGGTGACGTTTGCGTCCCGAGCCGCAGGCGAGGGGCGCAAGTCACCCGAGTGAATATTGGCCATAAATTGCGAGTAAAATACTATACTTTGTCCACGACACTTGATTTCTTTATTAAATAAAAGTCAACTAACCTCCAGTTCATGGAGTTATAATATGTAAACATATAGTTATCTTTCGATTTTTCTGGCAGCAGTCCTATAGTCGTTAATTTCGCCGCTTTTTTTTATTTCAGTTGGTGTACAAGAACGTTCATTTCCACTATCCGAATTCAATGAACTCATCGTTACAGTAATCATAAAATATAGCAAGTTCGTAACAATTTGGTATTACTAACGTCAAAATTAAATAATTTGACATATATAGAGATGGGCGATACCGTGTAAAGTATCAATACAACGTACCGTTCTAAATATATTGTTTTGAAATACTTAATACTAGAAAATGTCGTTATGAAAAGTATCAATACTAAAGATTTCGATATTTTATCGATACGATATATTTCAGAAACAAATTTCCTGAACAAAATACACAGATTTAAAAGTTTATTTTATATTGTACCCACATCTCTAGTCGTGAATTATGAACCATAATATACTCCAGTGTATTATGAACCATAATTCACTCTAGTAGATATATGGGTACCATATACCTTTTGTCAGGAGGTAAAATATCGACTTATTATTAGGTGGTCGTGGACAAAATATATTACTACTTGTAGATAATGGATCCAACAATAAAACAGCAGTTGCTGGAATACGTGTTGGTTCTTTGATAATATGTATATTGCTTATTCAGAAATAAACAATTAAAATTTCCTCTTAATGGATAGGGAAGGTCCTTTTGAATTTCCTGATGCTTTTCAGTATTAAAGATATTTTATAAATTTGTAAATTGTACCTATGTGAATCACTAAAAAATTGTGAAAGGGTAGGAGACTTGAAAAAAAAATTGCTCAACCAACAAGTTCCCGGATTTGATCAAGTTTCTACAAGCAAAAGAATTGTACTTCATTCTTATTTTTGGGCGATCAAACCACAATATCATGCTAGTATATGTTTTATAATAATATATAGAAGCATAATATTGTGGTTTGATTCGCAAAAAATAAGAAAACAGAATGTCATACCACAAGGAACATACAGATGATAATAGGATTGTACCTATAAATATAACAAATTGTGGATTCAGCCAGTAATGTTGTTTAAATGTAAATGTAGCAAAAAAGGGGAACAATATAATCTAAAACAAACCAGTCTATAAAAGTTGCGAAGGACGTCTTATTTTTGTACTTCAATGGCAAACATTTAGTACGTTCACTTCACGTTGGAATTTTAAGACAGTGGATAAGAAGATAATATCAGATATGCGTCTGGCTGTTTTCCATAATTACTGACTATTTATTATCAGGGATAAAGCGAGTGCAATGGAAAATGCAAATCAGTGGAACGTTAATTGGAAATAAAGATTCGCAGTTAATGTATACGATTATGTAAATGGAAATCTAAATGGATATTTTTTTAATTCTTTTATTTTTCTGAATTTAGTTAAATTCATTGGGGGAGGGATATGCTATTGACTTTTCTTGTCGGAACATTTTATTCTGACGTGTTGTGTTGTGACGAGTGCTTGAAGGCGGAAGCACATTGTTTTGATGCGTTGTGATACGTTATGACGTGACATACCTACCACTCGTTAACATACCACACTCTGATGCATCATGACGTAAGTGTGCAGTACACCTGTTTGCGTTCAGTGTTCAACACGACCTCAAGCTCATCAGATGAATTCTAAGAAGAAATTGAATAATGTGCTGCTGTGAAATGAAATTTTTAAAAAAGACATGAACTAAAATGTTTAATAAAATCTAAATCTACCTGTACTGTTCATATATTTTACTACCATTTCCCATGCCTCCCATGTCTCATATTTTGATTTCGGTAATGCTTAGACTTTATTTTTACATAAACATTCACACTTTATTATGTTTCAAATGAGTTCAAGTCCATCCATTCTTTGTAATGTAAATTTGACATGCATACCACCATAATACGTACAGGAGGCATACGTGCTCTGTATATGAACATAACAGGACCTCAAATTGGTATTAGGCGTTGCCCAAATGTGCTATTATAGCATTTCCTTACGGTCGTTCTGAGGACAAAGACGACACAAAAGAATGCATTGATGAGAATAGGCAAGGTGCAAAGACTTGCTTGTCTCAGTAGGATGAAATGCAAAGCACGCCAACAGCAGCACTAGAAGCCTTATTTGGCCTTCCTTCATTACATCTCGTGATGAAGCAAGAATGATGTTATTTAGGCTACAAAATAACCTGAGCAACAAACCAGTTAGATCAGGACACCTATTGAGGACATCGTGAGGGAAACCATCTTAGATATGAAAAGAGATTATTTGGCTACTAAATGTCTCACCAGCCCTGAATATAAGGTAGAGATACCTCACAGAAAGGACTGGCAAGACCCAAGCAGAGTGAAGTTTCCCCGAGGAGAGACTTGGTATGCATATGGGTCAAAGACGGGTAGGGCAAGAGCTGAGGTAAATAGTGAAATGAGGAATACAAGATATTCCTTCTCAATAAAAGAGCATTATTTCAGGCAAAGATTTATACTATCCTAAAATGGGTCAGAATTAACAAACATAAGACTGACACCCATAGGATGAACATACTCACTGACAGCCAGGTAGCCCCAGCAGCTTTAAAAAGCTGTTAATCCATTCACTCCTGTGAAATATGGTAATCTAAATATTACTACCAACAAATGTGATTCAATATTAAATTTCCTTTCTTTATACGCATTTTTTTGTTACAGATTTCGAGAAGCTTCAAACTCAACAATATTCAATAGGTCACACAAACTAGAATGGACCTTTTCAAATTGAAGGTGAGTTTTTGAATTAATTTGCAAAACAAAAATATTTTCTGTAGGTTGATTGCATTGAATAATTATTTGTTAGAAGTATACAATTTTTTAATACAAAATTAAATATTATATGGAAAACACCAGATGAAAATTGAACATTTATTTCGTCCTTCGTAACTTAACAGCAAACAATAGACACTTAAGGCAGCACCACACATAAAGTAAACGTATTGACACGGCGTATACTCCCAATACGTTTACGTATTTCATTACGTCTTGAAAATGGTTGAGGTTATTGACGCCAGGTTTATCGTTTGTTTACATTTTAATCCATTGAGAGTTCACCAGACCCAACATTATTGTGATACTTCTTTTTGTTTTTTTTATTTATTTTGTGTGTGTTTTCATTTTTCTGTATTTTAAGTAAAATACATTAGCAATGTGGTGCTGTTTGTACTTCTTATGATAGTATATATAGTGCTTCTCCATAACAGCCCTCTGATGGACAAAAATACCGAACGTTATAGTGCCTCTTTTGCTTTTTGTGTTTCAATTTATTCCATCATAAAATACACCTGAATGAACAACAATAAAGTAGAGGTGATGAAGTTGTAACATGAACACTCCATGAATATGTTCCCTAATTAATTTGTCTGAATTATAATGATCTCCATATCGACCTACGTAATGTGTAATTCTAGTACTGCGTTTTCGTATCCAAAGTAGTGAGGTTTCTTTTCTATGAAGTTTCAATTCTCGCTTTTTAATAAATATTAAATAACGAGAATTTCATGTCTCTAATTAGTAAACTGAGTAAAATGAATATGGGATATATTTTTTCATGATATTCCATATTGAACAAAAAATTTGATCGATTTATTGAACTCTTAAAAACTTAGGCACGTAGAATTTTTAATGAACCACTATCATTATTGCTGTGGGTTGTATCTTGTCATAGTATTATTTTGAATGTCAACTCAATTTCTTTTTATTTAAACAATATTGGGGTCTATTCTATAACTAATCCTTTAAAATGTAGATGCCTCTTGAAAATAAGTTTTTAACGGGCCCTTAAAATTTTTCTGTTGAAATGCTATTCTGCAAGTATACATTTTAGAGGACTGCTCAAAACATTATTCATTTTAAAGGTTTTTTTTTAAATTTCAAGTAGAGTATCTGGCCACAGCGCTTTTGTCATTTAATAGCTAAGCTATATAGAGACCAGCTTCAATGAAAAATAAGAGAAAGTTAATGAAGATAGGAGAAGAACATTTTGTATTTGATGGTGAACTAACCCACAAATCAGTCTGCATAAACTGTTTTCGGTTTATTGCTTGCAATTATTATAAGTTATATATAGTTATAAACAGTGTCACGGGCGCTGATAACGAATAAAAATTCACATCAATTACCATTCTAGACACTTCCTTAGAATTCGGAAGACTTTTAAATAAATTAGTTGGTAGTTGAAATGGATCACTCAAGTCACCAATACTTCTTTCGTGTAATCCAAATTCTGACCTAAAATAATATATAAAGATTGTTAATTCAAACTATTTCAAATATAACCTAACAATTCTTCTTACTCTTCGTGGTTTGCAATCAAGGCTTCACCAGCCACATCTACATACGCCATTTTTGTTACCGTTCATATTCAAAGGCACACTTTAACATCCCTTCAAAAATAATGGTTTTGAGAATCCTCTGAAATTTTAAGGGAAATGTGGTAAGCTAATACCAATTTGACTTTAGCGCCGGTTGAATTTTTAACGGCCTCTAAATCTTAGAGGAAGAGTTACAGAATAGGCCCTATTAAGTCCTTTTTCCACGGTGCGAGTTGACGCTGCAACTTGGCGCTTTTTGTCATTGGGCGCGTCGGTCGCATGAATTAGAACTTGCTTTATTTCCGAGCGAGAAGTCGCTGCGACTTGGTAACTTTTCTGGTGGATATTGTCGCACGAACCCAAAATTTCTATTGGGTACTTCGCTCTGACATTACTGTCATTGTCAATCAAGCTGGCAACACGTTACGTTTCCCCTATGCCTGGATGAGTTGCAGCAACAAACTATCGATATGCTAATTGTACTTTTTCTCGCAGCGATTTGTCCCAGCAACAAGTCGCTGCGATTTGACGCAACGTGAAAAATGAACTTTATTGGTTGTATATTCGTGTTCGTTTATGGCACAACTTACATCAAATTTTAAAAATTCTATCTCTTACATTTCAACTCACAACAACTGATGTTACATCTAAAAATATTTTTACAACGTATTTCCATACCCGGACCAAATTTACTTATTGGTTGGGTATAATATGGATTAGTATTTCAGGAGATGACTGTATCCAGTTAAATTCCTTGGGAAATAATGTCATTTTCAGTAATAAAGCATAGCGAAAACGTTTTCACCAGATGTAAATGGCTGCTTCAGGCTTACACGACTCGACTATAAATCGTCAACAAATAACCCTAAAAAACGACACAACCGCCTATAAAATCGGGAACATTTATTTACGAAATAAATCGAGAGCACTGAAATGCAAAGCTTCATTACTAATATTCCGCCGTATCGACAAAAGACTAATTTTTTTTCGGAGCCTGTCAAAACTCGAAAATTTATTGTAATCGCTTATTGCGAAAACGTCAGCCGCAGATACGACCCAAGTTTTATTAAAATTTCTCTGCCAGTTATAATATGCTGAGTGGAAATGTCATTCGTTGCACTTTCACGAAAATCGAAGAAGATATATCTCTGGCTACAATTCACCACGTTATATTAACCAATTCTGTTTATCAACTTATATGGTACTCAGTTGTTGGCACATTTTTGACCAAGGTATTCTAGTTTGGAAAGCTGCGTATTATATACCAATCAAGTCCTAGTTCAGATGATCTCACTTGAGGATGTACGATTGCCTTGAGCAGAATTAGAATATTTCCTCACTTTAACAGAGGTAATTATTCACTAAGGCCCAGTTTCATAATCAACTTAAAGTGCCTTTAAATATTAAAGTTGGCTTAAAGTTGAAAAAGTGGTCCCATAATCGTACTTTAAGATAAAGTAGTGCCTAAAGTTTCCTTTAACTTAAAGTGCGAATTTCTAAACTTTACCGAAGATAAAGTGGCTTTAAAGCAGACATAACCTAGTTTTCTCCATATTTTTTGACGAGGCTGAATACTTCACAAAAAAATGATGAACATGCTTGATAGTTCTTCCAGCTCTAGTTCATCACTCGATGACGAAGAGATTTATTTGAGAGGAATAAAAAATTATTCAAAGAGAAAGTGTCACTTTGAAAGATATGATGATGCTGACTTTTAAAATTGTTTTCGCTTATCAAAACCTACTGTTCGTAACTTGTTACAAAACATTGAACCTCTAAGGGCCAGTTGTATGAAGCATAGTTAACCTAATGTCTATGGTTAACCCATGATCACAGCTATTAGAGTGTTGTACGAAACGTAGTCAAGGATTATTGTGGTTAACTCATGAGTTAACTATGCAATTTCCTGAACCACCAAAAATGGTGGTTTAACTAAAGTTCATTGAATAAACGTCAAATTCTGATGTGACATATCTTATAATTGACTGTCATATACTATAATTTCACAACTTTTTATTGTTTACAATGGAAACGTGGATTATTTTGAAGAGTTAACGGATGATGAGGATTTTCTAGAAATGATAAGAGAAGTAGAAGAAGGTTTATTTACTTATTTGTATACGACTTTTATTCCTTATTGAGATTTTATGCTGGGTTTTTGGTTTATGGAGAAACGCTCGCATATTTCGAGCAAGAAAAAATCATTTTGAAGAGTGGACGGAAAATGAGTTTCTGATAGATTCAGAATATCAAAAGGCACTGCAATTTAATTTTTTTTTATATGGACCACCGCCAGTGCCTTGAACATAACATTTTTCGTCAGCATACTTTTTCTTGACTCTTTTTTTAATATTACTATATTTATTAAACAGTACGTCACTTGTTCGTTGTGTAGTTGAACTGATAAAATTAAATTCTTCAGCCAACTGAAGCCACAAATTTGTCTTATGCCGAGAACTTTCTGCATCCGTTTTCATACACTCTATAACGTTTTTATACTTAGCAACTAGAGAAATCAGCGTCGATTCTTCAGATGCACTGAAATTTGGAGTACGCTTGTTTTCTTTATCTGCCATCTTTTCACTTCAAAGAGAACACACTCAACGCCAAGCACGCTTTTGATCATTGACTGTCATTGTATTCCACAGTATACAAAAACTGTGACGATTTTTCAAGTTAGTACCAACAATATTCATAAAAATGCTCGAATGTTACTAGAGATTCGGATAACCAACATAAAAATATCAACTTGACTGTGGTTCAACTGACCACAACACGAACACCTTTCGTACAACGATTGATTGATTTGACTATGGTCAACATGTGAACCTGGTTCAGTTGATCAATTGGTTAACTACGTTACATACAACTGGCCCTAATTCGGTTTCAACACTGCTGATTTTATTCGTCGTTTTATATTCTATTACATGTTTGTGTTTTTCTATCCTTTGTAGGAGAGACAATTCCTCTTCCTTTGTAAAGTTTGTTGTACGTTTTATATTTGCCTCCATTATTCAGTAAATATTCAATATAACAATATTGTCAACAACAACAAACCGCCAAAGCAATAATTTTAGGTTAGATAACTAAATTAAATAGTGTCTAAGGTATCGAAAAACAAATTTCAGGGCTACCAACTTAGCTAAATGCTACTTTCATTAAAAGAAGGTGCTACTTTCATTATGAAACGCAATTATTTTAAAGTCGTTTTAAAGGATACTTTAAGATAAAGTCTAGTTTTACTAAAGGCACTTTAACTATCGAATTATGAAACCGGCTCTAAGATATTTTCCAATAAAGGAAATAGAAAAAGTAGAACGATACCTAACAACCACACTTACAACTTCTGTGGATGATAGGTAACTCGATGACATTGACATGTGACGATTGAGCGAAGACTAGTGATAGTTACCCCACCAACTCATCGATCCTGCTCTCTCCAACAATTAGGCCAAGCAATAGGTGAATTTTTATAACAAAAATCCTAGTAGAAAACGGACTATACCCTCCAGTAAAAGACATTGCTTAGTATGAACCTGATAAATTTTCGGCTTGCAAATGTTGTTCACGAAATTGTTCTAAACATTTTAAACGAAAAAACGTAATTTTATTATTAACATGAAAGCTTATCAAGTAATCGTATAGTGTCTAAAAGATGAATTATAGAAAATAAAAATACAGATACAACATAGATTATAAAGAGAACAGATACGAAAGCTTGACAGAGAACAGTGAAAAGAGAGAGGGATGGGTGGACATACTCATTTAAATGCCCATCGTCTTATGTCGACTCCGTTCGGGCTGCTTTGCGAAATTTCTCAACAGGGTTGTCAATTTGCATAATATTTCCTTCAATTTACGATCATAGGTCAAATATTTTATAAGCATTTTTTTTAAGTGTGATAGTTATACAGATGCAATTATTCGATAATTACTTGTTTTAAATCAATTTTATTAACATTAAAAGAATTATACAATTAAAAAGATTATAATGTATAAAAATCATAAAATAAATTTATACTTTTTTTCACAAACCATATTCTTGGCAACCATGCACAATAACGGTGACGGCTAACCTAACCTAAC
>CAJUYH010010753.1:0-11839 GCA_910591685.1 Galerucella tenella
TTGTATACGGACGACGTACCCAAATTTGAGACATTTTTATTTGTAGTTTTTGTGAAAAATATCTATCCAATGATCATGCTGGGAATGTATTTAGCATTGCAAAAAATGGATCACATTTTGAAAAATATTTTTTCTACGACCACATGGGAAAGTAACGTAATTGTACCATTTTGTGTAAGTAAAATGGGATTATAGGATTATGCCTCTTGCTACAATATTTCCCACTCGTGTTAAAAATGTCCTTCTCCGCACTAGCGAAGAAAGTGAATTTGTTAAGTTTTTGAGGAGTGTACTGACATTTTAATATTTAAAATATACAGTGCTATTCAAAAGTCCCCTGCCCCCTCGTATCTTTTGAACGGCTACACTCACATTGATGAAATTTGGAGGGTGAAAATAAAGTGTTATAAACTCCTCTACGAATGGTAACAGGTGACGTAATAGTAATAGATGACGTCACAGTGACACTGTGGCCAATGATTTTAAATAGGACCTTATGACAAGTGATATCTCGTTTGAAAGGCATTGACATTGGCTACATAGCCATATTAATTTTGTTTGGGTTTAAACTAATTTTGACGGATAAACTAAATGAATAGCAAAATCATTGAAACTATTTTTTTAAATTTAATTTATCAAATATCAACAATGGATTCTTATAGCAAGTGTTCGAAATGTGCTCCGTCTACTACCTGCCCAAACATTGACTTTTTCTGGAAATTGTATATTTTGTTCACGAAAGGTGTGAGGATTTGTATCACTCCAATACCTTACATTTTGTGTATTCATATTTCCATTTGGGCAAAAAGTACTTTCGTCATTAAAACAAATTGTTTTTGTGTAATGTGGGTTTTGACTAATTTTATTTGTCATAGATTCACAGAATTCGAGTCTTCTGTCGGGGTCGTCATCCGAAAGGTGGTGCACCATTTTTAACTTGTATGAATGAAATTTATTTTCAGCCAACACTTTCTGTACTGTACTTTTACTTACTTCACAGATAGACGCAACTTTAGTTGAAGAGGAAGTAGGGTTTACTACCATTTCAGCAACTATATCAATTTTTTTATCATCACTAAATGTTGGTCGACCAGATCGTTTGGCATCTTGAGCACTACCTGTTGCTTCAAACTTTGCTACTTTGTCGGCTTGAGTACGTACCATTTTGCCTATGTAAACTCTTAAACGTCTCGTTAAACAATAATAAAATTAAATATTCAAGCTATTTAGAAAAACTTTGCAAAGCAAGAAATACTATTAAATTAAAAAAGTCAATTTTTTTTACAACTAACCAGAGGCGGACTGAAAAATCTTCAATATTTAAATGTGAAATAATAATTTTGGTATTTATTCGAATCATCCGTCAAAATTAGTTTAAGCCCAAACAAAATTAATATGGCCATGTAGCCAATGTAAATGCATTTCAAACGAGATATCACATGCCATAAGTTCCTATATACAATTATTGGCCAGAGTGGCATTGTGACATCATCTATTACTATTACGCCACCTGTTACCATCCATAGAGAAGTTCACAACACTTTATTTTCACCCTCCAAATTTTATTAATGTAAGTGTTGCCGTTCAAAAGATACGATGGTGGAGCGGATTTTTGAATAGCACTGTATATTTGTATAGTTGTAGTTAACTAAATGACTGAACAATTAAGACAATTATTAAAATGCTGCTCTAATTTTTAATGAAAAAAAAAACATATTATTTAATGGTCCTGTATAGGCCCCAATTAATGAATGTCAAGTAATAATTTGTTGATATGTATTTAATGATAAATGTTTCCTTATGTTAACTTTTGGGTTTTTTCCGCATGCTAGTAAAAAAATAATGTACTTAACACGTGCTCAAGGTGACATTTCCGCACGCGATTGCTGCAATAGCGTGCTGAAAAGTATTACTTTCCGCACTAGCTATGTAAACTACTAATACCCGAGTTGACAGTTCCATAGGTTTATTGTAAACGTCACCCAATAGATTATTGTACTGAACCAACCTCATTCATTAGATTATCATTAAATTTCCAAACTAATATGAATTTAATCAAATTTTCCATAAAATGTAAGTACTATAAAATGAAACAGGTTCTAAGAAACCTAAATTTCATTCCATTTTCAGTGGTTTCAGAACAAACAAAACTTTTTATCAGGAAGACTACAAACAAAATTTTTCTCCTTATTTTTACAAAGATATTACAGTTTTTCTTATTTTTTTCGACACCTGACATCGTATTCAATCATAACTGACCTTTTTAAACCTATGCTTTAATCATATTTCTCAGTTGAAGAAGTTATTCCAACAAACAATTATATAGCTCGTATCATGAATGAAGATTATTTCCAGTACCTACGGAATATCTCCGAAAGAACTTCACTCGAGTACCTACTTATTGAAATTCAACAAAATAAAAAAAAAGACTATGCGCCGTATTGCATGTTTAAAATTCAAATATCATTCAGCATCCAAGATTCGACATTATCATTTATTCTGAGCGTGTCAGATAGATTTATACACATTCCAGAAAAGTAATAAAATTTTGTCATCTATTACCTGATTTCACCCCAGGTACACACTTTCCATGTTATTCAAAGATAGTTTCTATTCAAGTTTTGAATTTATAGTCGTTCAAGAATTTATAACATTTTTATATCCCGTTGAGTCAAAATGTAATATCTTTTGAGCTCCGACTGAAATAAACCCAATTTTTGTGCTAGAGTCGGTGTTTCATGAAATATAGAAGAGGTTACGGCACATATAAAAATTAATTTTGGATACAATATATTAATCAGAAGTTTTGTGAAAATCACAAACTGAAAAAAAATGTCATTTTCACAAATTCATGCGCTGTCCTGCTGTGAAAAATTACGTTCTCGCGTTCATTCAGTCAATTGGTGTCAAAAAACTCTAAGCGAGTTCAATCTAGGACACTCAAAAAATATATACAGTGTTGTCAGTGGTGGCAAATCCTGCATTCACTCTTATGAACCTGAAAATGAACTTCAGTCAGCTGTTTGGTAGTTCAGTAACTGAAGGGGCAAACCTATCAATATATTTGTCCAGCAATTTTTCTTGGCTTGATTTGTAGGTCTTGACAGGTACTTCAAAGGAAGAAAAAGTTCTCCAAGATTGCGCCTTGGCTAAGGGTCCAAAATGGCCCCTAAGCCCCCCCAAAAACGGCTTCCCGCCATTATCTCCCGAAATATGCAATTTGGAAAAATGTTGTTCAGGTAAAAAGTAAAGGTCGTTGAATTATCTACAAAAATGGTCCCAATCATTTTTTTTCCAAAATGCAATAGTATTCGAGATACTCGCATCCAAACGTCCCCTCGCTTACGCAGCTGCACTACCTCTATAAATGCTACCGTCTATAAAATTAACTTGTAAACCGGCGGACAAATTCTTCCATAACTCGGTCAAAAATCAATATTTTTCGATGATTTAAAGTTCATTATAATGGGAATATCCGTAGGTATCAATATGTGTACCTTAAACCCCGTTCTCGCCCGTCGAGGACATTGCAAAAAGTGGCCAATGTTATTTTTTCCCAATATTTTGGCCTTTTCCATTAAATCATTGACATTTTATTTATTTTGAATGGTTTTTTATCCCTTGTTTTTTCAAATGGGGTCTGGGGAGGTCCTGAATGATCCTGGAATTTTTTTTGAGTATCTTTGTGGCGTTTCAATAAAAATTTTATTTATTTATTTGCATTTTTCAGTCGTTTTCGGAGTTCTCACAAATCTTGTAAACAAGCGGAAATAAAGAACTAATGTTCAATTATTTTGTTATAAAATGCACACCATTTGAAAGCTTACTATGTCTACTCTCTGAACCAATATTTTTATTCCAAATACAATGCACTCATTTTCCAGGGACCGGGAAAATTTGAAAGATTTGTGAGAACTCCGAAAACGACTGAAAAATGCAAATGAATAAATAAACTTTTTATTGAAACGCCACAAAGATACTGAAAAAAAATTTCTAGGAACATTCAGGACCTCCCCAGACCTCATTTGAAAAAACAAGGGATAATAAACCATTCAAAATAAATAAAATGTCAATGATTTAATGGAAGAGGCCAAAATATTGGGGAAAAATAACATTGGCCACTTTTTGCAATGTCCTCGACGGGCGAGAACGGGGTTTAAAGTACACATATTGATACCTACGGATATTCCCATTACAATGAACTTTAAATCATCGAAAAATATTAATTTTTGACCGAGTTATGGAAGAATTTGTCCGCCGGTTTACAAGTTAATTTCATAGACGGTAGCATTTATAGGGGTAGTGCAGCATCGTAAGCGAGGGGACGTTTGGATGCGAGTATCTCGAAAACTATTGCATTCTGAAAAAAAATGATAGGGACCATTTTTGTGGATAATTCAACGACCTTCACTTTTTACCGGAACAAAATTTTTCCAAAATGCATATTTCGGGAGATAATGGCGGGAAACCGTTTTTTGGGGGGCGTTAGAGGCCATTTTGGGCCCTTAGCTAAGGGGCAATCTTGGAGAACTTTTTCTGTCTTTGAAGTACCTGTCAAGACCTACAAATCAACCAAAAAAAAATTATTGGCCAAATATATTCATAGGTTTGCCTATTTTCAGGTCTTCAGTTACTGGACTATTGGGTATTCTGAGATAAACCAAAACCAATGAAGTTATCCGTTCTTGTTTCCGACAAGATGGTGGCGGGATTTATTTCGAAACCAGGTGACCCAAACAACAATTCCTTTGCGAAATCAGAGAACTATTACTGGTTATAGCTACATATAGATTCGTTTGCCGGAAGTTATTGCTCAGTCTCGATGACGGATGATCCTCTATCAAGACAATACAAGTTGCCACACAGCTCGGAAACAATTGAATTTTCAAAGCAAGAAAACATTGAATGATGGACAATTCTACATAGTCAATTTTCAAGGCATAAAGCTCAAAATAGTGGAGAAAAAAGAACGTAGATTTTGTGGCATGGAAGAAGAAACCTCCATCTACATACTTTCGAATTGCCCAGCATCTGGGAGATTACTGGAAAGAAGAGAAACATTCACCTAAGTTGAAGCCCTTAGATATCCTAAAATGTCTCCGAAAAATAGGACTGAAGGAGCTAATAATCTCCGAGAATCTCCTCAGCAACTACATACAAGTAGGGGAGCACAATAAATCTTTCATATCTCAGTGGATATCACCCCAAAATACATACATACATACCTACATACAAACATAAGGCATAACACTTTTTAACTGTTCCAGAAATTGGGAATGAACTGCGTGTACGAAGGTTCCAGTCTCCAGAAGATACAGTCAACGACTCTAATAATTGGAATGTGCCAACAAGCGAGCGGAATAGCTGCTTCCAGAATTGGTTCCAAATAAGGAAAAAATAACTTTCCATTCGTAATGAGTACAGTAGTGTTTGACAGTTGTCTACTGTTTATTCCTCGCTCTACATGCAAACTATAGAAGACAACACTCTACATATCGTGTAATTGGTGCATCATTGGTCATTTCAAAGACCACAATTCAAAAAGACTGACACTAAGCATGGAAGTGAACCAATTTACCATAAATATACGTGAGAAAATTTTTGATAAACAAAGTTCACACAGCTTCACAAATTGAAAGTTGCCATAACGAAATTCATATCTCAAAAACTGGTAGAATTACTAATGCATCTAATTCTTATTCCAGTACTGCTACTTCTCTTAATTCCTAATAATATCATTATGAGTATTGTTATAGTTGTGTCATTGATATCATTAGGTAACGTATTCATAAGAGTGATTGTTTCATGTAGTTGTCTATATGTACAGTGCTATTCAAAAGTTCCCTCCCCTCGTATCTTTTGAACGGCTACACTTACATTAATAAAATTTGGATGGTAACAGGTGACGTAATAGTTTAGATATGACCTTATAGCAAGTGATATCTCGTTTGAAAGGCATTGACATTGGCTACATAGCCATATCAATTTTGTTTGGGTTTAAGCTAATTTTGACGGATTAAGTAAATAAATACCAAAATTATTATTTCACATTTCAATATTGAAGATTTTTCAGTCCGCCTCTGGTTAGTTGTCAAAAAAATTGACGTTTTTAATTTAATGGTATTTGTTGCTTTGCAAAGTTTTTCTAAATAGCTTAAATATTTAATTTTATTATTGTTTAACGAGACGTTTAAGAGTTTACATAGGCAAAATGGTACGTACTCAAGCCGACAAAGTAGCAGCTATCTTAATATATAATTGGTGAATCTAGGAAGAATCTCCATGAAGCGGAACGTTTAATTTAATGAGAGATACCCAGATCGCCCTATCTCGAGAACTTATTTGAGGGAGCTTCTTCACAAGTTTGAAGCAACAGGTAGTGTTCAAGATGTCAAACGATCTGGTCGACCAACATTTAGTGATGATAAAAAAATTTATAGTGTTGCTGAAATGGTAGTAAACCCTACTTTCTCCTCAACTAAAGTTGCGTCCATCTGTTAAGTGAGTAAACGTACAGTACAGAGAGTGTTGGCTAAAAATAAATTCCATTCATACAAGTTAAAAATGGTACACCACCTTTCGGATGACGACCCCGACAGAAGAGACTCGAATTCTGTGAATGTATGACAAATAAAATTAGTCAAAACCCACATTACACGAAAACAATTTGTTTTAGTGACGAAAGTACTTTTTGCCTCAATGGAAATGTGAATACACAAAATGTAAGGTATTGGAGTGACACAAATCCTCACACCTTTCGTGAACAACATACCCAATTTCCAGAAAAAGTCAATGTTTGGGCAGGTATTTTGGGAAACCACATAGTTGGTCCTGTCTTCCTAAATTCAAATTTAAGCGGTGAAGTGTATCTGGAGATGTTACAAAATGCAATTGAGCCGTTAATTCTTGAAATTCTGGAAGATAATCCAGATAAATTCGGCCATCTGGAAATAAAATTTCAACAAGATGGTGCTCCTGCACATTATTATGGATGAAGAATATCGAGGTAGATGGATCGACCGAAGAGGTCCCATAGAATGGCCACCTTGGTCACCAGATCTGACACCATTAGATTTTTTCCTATGGGGTTAGTTGAAATCCAAGGTTTATACTACGGCACAAGATAGCATTGGCGTTTCGAAAAAAAGAATTATTGAGGAATGCAATCCAATATCAGCTGACACATTCGAACGAGTACGACAAGAGTTTACTAATAGGATGTCTTACTGTTAGGAAGTAGACGGAGCACATTTCGAACACTTGCTATAAGAATCCATTGTTGATATTCGATTAATTAGATTTAAAAAAATAATTTCAATAATTTTGGTATTTATTTTATCCGTCTGAATTAGTTTAAACCCAAACAAAATTAATATGGCTATGTAGCCAATGTCAATGCCTTTCAAACGAGATATCACTTGCCATAAGGTCCTGTTTAAAATTATTGGCCAGAGTGGCACTGTGACGTCATTTATCACTATTACGTCACCTGTTACCATTCGTAGAGGAGTTTACAACACTTTCACCCTCCAAATTTTATTAATGTAAGTTTAGCCGTTCAAAATATACGAGGGGCGGAGGGGACTTCTGAATAGCACTGTATAAAGTTATTACCCATCAACAAACTTTTCAACATATAAACCGGCTACAGAAAAAACATTGTACGTAACACGATCGAAAAGCGACTTGCAGGAGTGGTAAGCTTCTACTCATCCAATTCGAAATTTGTTAAGTGGATTGCCATTATAAAAATTCACTCACACGTCTGGTAATTTTGAATTGGTATAAGCTTAAAAATAACTTCTACTAAATATCCTCTTCACATGTTTATAAGTACAGTTTGCTGTAAGTATCCGTAAATATAGAACAAGATATCCTTAATATTGTTTTAAAAGACGCATACTTGAAACTGCCTGTTTCCGCATGAAGTTCCTGTTTTGTCAGCTGCTATAAAGTTCCCAGTTGAAATATATCGTTAACCTCCATTTTATTTTTCACAATTCGCTTTTCTCATTTGAAGCCGCTACGAAGAAATAGAAGTCTTTTTCGAAGGATTCTTGCAAAGTTTCGAATTTACAAATTCAACCGCAGGTGTTAAAGCTAATGAATTAGATTATGGTAGCCATTACTAATTAGAAGGGATTAAGATAAGTGGCTATGATTTTAGAATATAATAACTATAACTCTATAATTCTTTAGAAAAATCAATTCCAACAACTTTTATCACTTGCCACATATTCAAATGAACGGTATTAAAGTCTCTTATGGTATAAATAGTTCACGAGTCCACCCTTTTCATAAAAAAAAGCAAGTGTAAGTTTAGAGAGGAGAATAAATGACAGATATAAACTAAAAACATCGTGTATGTGTGACAGAGAAGATCCGATGTATTTTAACAGCAACTAAGAGGATTTATTTTAGAGAATGCACCCTTTCTAGTGCAACTAAATAACGAGGATCCCAAAATCAGACACTGTTAAACATAACGATAACGCTAGAGATTCAAAGAATTTAGTTCTAGGATACCACATGTCAATTTTCTCCACAGTTTCAGTTCATTTCGCTGAATTAGCCAGAGGAAGTATAAATATGTGTATTACTCACTCAATTTTATGGCTGTTGAAATTTATAGCTCGGTGTTTGTAAACCACCTCCAGAAAACCAAATTTTTGTTTTTTCCAGATACTAATCTTATTTATGAACTTCCGTGGTTATCGCAATCAATAAGAAGAGGTGATTTGGTGTTATTCGTACAGAACATCCTGCATAAATAATTATTCCAGGTGAAGGCAAACGATACAATACAAACGATTCTATGGCTATTACAGTAATTAGTATTGAGTTAATTTCCTGATTGCTATTAACGACTTAATTAAACAGATACGCTTACCAGTCAAAGCTCTCTTATATGCAAATGACCTACCCTACACTGCAAATAATACCGCAATATCAGTTTCAAGATTATTTTTTGAAAAACGGTATGTGAATGAAAAAAATGGTTTCAATCATTTAGAGATCTACAGAAATCTACAGAAATGAATTATTGACCCGATCATTGTAAAAATAAATTGATTGAAATTGTTGAACTTGGTCATAGTGTTAAAACTTAAGTGTCAGCTGTCAAAACTGCCACTCCCCCACCAATACTGTCAATAAAGTTAGCCAGTTAAGATGAACTTCAACCAAAGCATGGTGCTTGAGAAATCTGAAAATGGTCCTGTAATTTAAAAACTACTGAAGAATATGTTGTCCAAATTCTGGACTTATAACATGACTTCTTTTAAAATACGCGCCCACCTTTATCATTCGATGTTTTTTGGTATAGTTGGGCCGCTCTTATTTTAACACTTCCGGATTAAAGAGTTATAGCCATAAGGTCTTCTGTTAATAAATAGGATAGAGAGAGAAATTGATTTAAATGATTTTGAATATATCCGTGGTATAAAACGCCACGCCTTTCTTTGTTTTTCTGCTGCAACAAAAAATATTGATAACATGAACGCTGAAATATTCGGCAATTGGTTGGAAAAACAAATTCTAAAAATACTAGTTGTCTTTAATTCCAAGAGCTCATCCATATCTCAAAAAATGGTTTCGTAAAAGGACGTTTTGGAAAATTTAGCATCTTCAATCATTTTGAACAACTCTTCTAAATTCGAATATAGAAAATATTGGAAATGATAATTTATTTACCTATGCAGATTTGTGAGATGTGAGTAAGTAAGAACTGTGATGATAAACTTCAATGAAGAAAGTGATAATGTTGAGGTGATGACGAATATTCTGAAACAAAATACCCTAGAATACTAATTATGTTTTTTTATAGAGAAGAGTCGCCTAAGTCGTACCGCCTTCTAAATCGTTCCACCTTAATTTTAATTAGAAATAAAGTGACTACAGCGCTCGTGCGGCGCTACTAGCAACTAGTGCTTGGTCGTAGTGGCGAGACAAAGTTTGGTGATTGTGCGGTTGCTGTCTAAGTTATTGTGAACGATTTCCTGTTTTGCAGCTAATTGATGGTTTCCTAAATCGTACCGATTGCCTCACTTGACAAAAAGTGTATTACCTTGCAAAAATTACCACAATATAAGTGACTAAAAATAAAATTAACCTGTCTAAATAACCAATAATTCTTAGGGTTATGGTACTTTTGCACAGGGCTTTAATATAAGGTAGAAAATAAATAAATTGTAAAAAGTGGTACGATTTAGGCAACTGGAAAATGGAGGAAAAAAACAGGTCAGCAAATGGTATATTATACACCAAGGGGGTGGAGACTATTATTATTGATCGAGCACCAAAATTATTTCGCGAGGGGCTTTGCCCCGAACGGAATGAGGTGCAAGGTTTATAAATGTCTTCACCAACATGGTATATATACAATTCTCACCACTTTTAGCCAAATTTAAGACACACATTAAAAATACAACAGTCGCAAAATCTAGGGATATTGCCTTATACTGAGAAATGTTCGGCAAATTAATTTTTTTATTGTTTTATTGTGTATAGTATGATATACAATTACTGTTAATAACCCAGTGTAGTAGTTACGCTGTGTGAAAATTACATTATACTACATTTATTTATGCAAAAAAGTAAGATAATAATATTCTATAATTGGAAAGAATTAAATTCTTGCGCTCAATGTACAAAAAAAACACTTGATTTTAGTAATTCGTATGTCCTCCTCGAGCATTCGGAACAGCGCGACATCTACGTAGCATACTAAAAATTAAGTTGTCTATGTCTAGCATTCCAGTCGTCCGTGATAGCTTAGAATAAAGTTTTCGGATTATTTCTAGGTCTCCCCATATGTAGTACTCTCGTTGGAGCATATCCCATACATGTTCTATGGGATTGATATCCGGGGACTGCGCCCGCCATTGCGAAACTTCAATACCTTGCTCTTCAAAAAAGTACATTGCGAGTCTGGAAGTATGCGGACGAGCATTATCGTGCATAAACAAAAAGCCAGGACCTACAGCTGCTGCATATGGAGTGACAATTTATTTTTAATTTATTCAATTTGGTTTTGTTAAGTACATTACATTTTATTTTATAAAAATGCGAAATTTTGAGTATCCCATGGAAGAAATCTATACTAGGCTAGGAAGCCTGTACTGTAGCTTAAAAACACGGCACACTCATTACATATTTTGGTGAGTAGTATATAATATTTTATTTTAGGCAATTACAAATACAAATTGCAGTAATTAAAATGTCCTTTTTTTACTTTCAGTTGATAATGGAGCAGAAAGAGTGTTGGAAGATTCCAATATTATATGTAATACATATGTATTTTAAGATCAAAAGTATGGTATCACATTATAATATGTTTGTATAGTAGGATGATGAAAAACGCTTTATAATGAATTAAATTTTCCTGGATTGGAAAGTATAAAATGTTTCACTTCCTTTTTAAATGTATGATATTTTTTCATTTCTTTCAGATGTTTTGGCAGAATGTTATAAATTTTTGGACCTTGGAAAGTGAAAGAATGCCGAGTTGTGGTTTTGTGGAAAAAACTAATTCTAACATCTAAGTTCGTGGAAGAGCGAGTCTGACTTTGTACTGAGCTTACATCTAATTTTTCTTCATAAAACATTCTTTATAAGCAATTAAAAATATATATTGAATGGATGTTGAATATTTTAGTTTCTTTATACAAGAGATCAGTCGGGTATAGTCTATTTCTTCGATAAATAATTTTAATTAGTAAATTTTGTGCCACTTGCAATGTATTTAGTATTGTTTTAAAGGCTGCTCCCCATGCTGGTATGCAATATGAAATGACAGATTCTGCAAGAGAGGTATACAATATCAATAAATTTTTTTTAG
>CAJUYH010010754.1:0-11836 GCA_910591685.1 Galerucella tenella
AATTTAAACGAGGGACATCGATATATGGCTTTGCAGTAATAAAAAGAAAGTTGTAATTTTTTTCAAAAGTTCTTAATATTCAATTTTTTCAACCCTCGTGTTTTTTATATGTCTGTGAATACAAACGAACTCCATTCTCTCCAGGTACATCGATATATTATCTACTTCCAGGTATAGGCCAAGCAATAGGTAAATATAATTGACAAAAATTCTAGTAATAACGGATGATGCCATCATATAAAAGACATTTGCAATAGTAGGTATACTTTTCATCTGTTTTTCTTTTCCTGAAAAACGAACAAATAATAAAATTATTTCAACTAGAACTACTTGAATTTATGAATAATGCCCGTTTGTAATTATCAATGATTTAGTACAAGTTTTAGTCAATGTTTTAGGATCCTAAATAAATGATAGATACATACACATTTATCATCAATTTTTCAGTCAATTTGGAAATTGACGAAACTTGTCCTATTTTTGTTCAATTTTAATTGATAGAAAATATTTATAGAACCAGTCCTATTTTCTATCAATTAAATGACAACTTGGGGCAGTACCCAACTAACATTTTAAGTCGTAAAACCTAAAACTGACTATCTAGTCAACCTTCAAGTCATTTTTACTAGTCGTTGTTACGTTCTAAATACGTCGTTAACACGTAACCACTACCAAAATGGGGAACACATTTGTGGTAACTACAACGTCGTGAAAACGTTGCAGTGACGGACACAAAGACGTAATAATACCGTTTTAACGACGTCATAATAACGTAATAAAGTAGTAATTCTGACAACATATTTTCTATCCTCCTCGGGGATACGTGGAACAACATTTTATTTCTTTATCTTTTATAGTTTTGATATAAACTCCCAAACTATGGTTGCTTGCTCTACATAATCACAATAATATGATATTGGTAAATAATACAAAGTAAAACACGCTCAATTCAGAGGTCCCTAGCTTCGAAAACATAAACCGGGCATACTTTACTGATAATATGGCTACTTTTAGCTCTTAATTTATCATTCGCCTCCAAAATAATCAGTTTTTCTATGAAAATGTTAAGAGTAAAGCGGTCTAGAAATTAAGTTCAGATCGATAAAATGTATAAAAGTCTTTTTTTACATTTAGTTTAGTCATAAAAATGATATATCAATAATATTCTGAGCTTAAAAGTAGGTCGAAGTATAATTTCGACAATAATTTTGAATTACACAAAATTGAAAGTGATAATCATTATGGCGTCCAAAATAATAACGACCCTTAAGTTAAATTCACTTCATGGTTAATTTATTCGGTAATTGTGACTTTGTAGTTCTTTTGAATATGTCTCATTTAGGTAAAAAAACCAAAAAGTAATTTTTGAAGTAACGATTTCCAACAAAATACCAATAATCTGACCAAAAAGTCACAAACCTATCAGTAATAAACTGTTGAAACATTTACGTCATAAACACAAGCAATGACAACTTAACAGTGAATCGGCTGTAAAGTAAAATTGGAAATTTAATTATAACCACAGCAATTTTACGTATAAGTGAAAATAACTTATAGGTAATATTTACGTGAAACTAATGGTGATTATTACCGCCAAAATTTTACTTATGAGTAAAAATAATGTATAAGTGATTCTAAGAGGAATGTTTTCGTAAGAATAACTTTGATTGTTACTGTTACGTTATAGGTAATACTCTAAGTAAATCATTCGTATTATTGACCTTATAAATTCACTCTATTGTATGTTCTTACGATAAAGGTATTATTTTCGTCAAAAACACGGAATTATTACCATGGATAGGTTATAGTTCCTAAGACAAGAGTATTTATGACTTAAATTGTTAGTTGGGTAGTGACACTGGTTCTGCTACATAACCAACGTTTATTCAAAGATTACATACTATATCGTTTATTGAGGGGTGAGAATGTTGTGTATGTGAAAGTTTTTCGTTTGAGCTATTTCAAATATCAAAAATGTCGTCGTCTCATGATCAAGTACTTCGACTTATTGAACTATATAAAGAAATACCTTGCCTTTACATAGTTAAAAGTTCTCAATATAAAAATAAGCACATGATGGCTTCTCTTTCTTATATAATTCCTAACTACTGCTATATTAATAAGAGTTGCTGCTGCTTACAATAAAAATTCTGTGTTCATTGTTGTCTGATACCTATTTAAATGAAAAAATTCAAATTCTTTGCTAAAATCTGAAAAGTGACAGGTAACTAACTAATCATACTGCCCAGTGCGCATAATCACAACCTAAATAAGTGACTAAAACATGATGTGTTGCAAACCCATTTTTTTTTGTCAATATTTTAGTGTCCTAAGTTTAGGATCCTAAAAAATTGACTAAAACTTGTACTAAATCATTGATAATTACAAACGGGCATAAGACTCACCAAGGACTATGACTGAATCAGATAATAGTTAACCTTGAAGAGCTTCAATTGCTTATTGTACATCTGCATATAAACTCCATCTTCTCTACAACACCAAATTGGTCCAATAAAAATGGAACTCTACTGAGTTATTTAAACTTGAAACAAAGAAATTTATAAAGTGTTATAAAGTATTATAGTCAATTGGCTTTTACACAGAAAAAATTGTACCTTATTTCTTCCTTCAATGCCTGTTCGATTCCTCCATTGTTGTTTCATGTTCCCGAAAACCCTACTTACTGGTCCAATAAAAGTGATGACACAGCTCTAACAACGACAAACTTGCAGACAATATCTAAAATGGAAGTAAAAATAACCACAATTAGGTACTACATAGAAAACGTGTAGAAAATAAATATATTTTAGTAGTTTATTTTTTGTATTATTTCTTCCTTAATTCTACCTATCAGAATATGTATTTAGATAAACAATATTCACAACATAATGATTAAATGGTGTGAACATAATATATTGTATTTTTTATAGAAGATGAATAAAAGGTTATCAAATATGTTAACATCTATTTCAACATTCCTATGTCTTTCTACCATTGGATCAAGTGTAATCCCAAACGATAATATTAAAAGTTTTACCAAAAGTTCAATTCGCGGAGAAATTCGCGACCGCGACGCGTCTACCTTACAGAATACCAAATTTTGCGACTGATTGCGCGACCGTTGTGCAACGGTTGCTAGTTGCAAAATAATTGTTGATTTTACAGAATAAGCCTGTAGTTATATCTTTAAACGACGTTCAATGTTGACTGTTAGTCCAACTGAACTGTCTTTAATTATACCAGGGGACCTATTCTCAGCTGCTGAATGTTGAGATACGCATACGTGATGTTCATAAATGCGAAGGTTCCTATTTTTGAACATTCGCAATTGGTCCGCATGCGTATGTATCATTCGAAATTGCAGCGAGCGGGATATTTTAAGTGAATCACATATACGAATGCGTATTTGCCATACATAACCTCGCTTTTGTATATGTTTTAAAGAGTATGGTGTATTCATTGACATATATGTCAATGGGTGTATTACAATTCATTCGTGATTTTGAGTTCGAGTTAGTTTTGTAAGACTTTTCGTCATTAAATAAATGGCTGCACAGTTTGTTCACTTGCTTTTAATCCAAGCATCAGAAAATGCTGAAGAGAGAGCACCCCGAGTTTATGAAAGACGGCGAAATCTCAAAATACCTATAGCAGTTTGCAAGATGCCTTTATATTTACCGTTATTAATATCCATTATTCTTGTATGCTAGAATTAACAAAAATCAGATCTGAGTTCAAATAATTTCCCTTGGAACCCCAAAACACTTCTAGCAGTAAACATAAAACGAGCGTAGAATTGGGTAGAATCCGAAAATTTTAAATAGGCTTGTTCTCACAAGCATCACAGACAGTCTTTGACAATCCTGGATTCGGCGTAAAGACCCTAAGGGCCGGTTTTACAAGACAGATTTATACTAGGTATAGTTATTCTGGGAATAAAGTTATACCAGAATGTATACCTAGAATAAAACTAGTTGGTTTTACGATGCTTTTTTACACCGTTATAGCAATTCTCACTACAAGAATTGCTATACCGGTGTAAAAAAGCATCGTAAAACCAACTAGTTTTAAACTAGGAATAAATTTTGGTATAACTTTATTCCCAGAATAACTATACCTAGTATAAATCTCTATTGTAAAACCGGCCCTAAATCGTTCTAACGAGAACGCTTTTGGGTCTTTGCGCCGAATCCGGATTGTCAAAGACTGTCTGTGATGCTTATGAGAACAAGCCCAATATTGTACGTCAGGGGATTTGATAAACATCAGCTGAGCCACAGCATGTGCTAATGCTGTATTGCCATGTTTACTCGAGTGTGTTTAGCTAACCGTTCGTACACTTGCGAACCACGTATGCGAATAGGAAAGAATACAATATTCATTACGAATGCGCATGTAGCCATTCGTAAATTGTTATATGCGAATGCAAATTTGCATATTCTGAGAATAGGTCCCCAGGCCTTAGTTTCCAAAAACCGTTGCGACATAAAAGTTGACCGTGACGTCACAGTATTGTTAACCCGGTTTGAATGGTTGAGTTCAAAGAAAAACGGCTAGTCTAGACGAGGCCAAAGTGAACCAAATAGGGCATGTCACAGGGCATGTCCACGACAGTTGGCAATTCCCCGGTGGTAATAAAACAATAAACACGATCAATAATTATCAAACAACAAACAACTATTAACCTATATTAAAATAACTTTAAAAAAACATCTAAGCAAAACCAACTAAACTCAAACACGATCTATCATTATAAATCAGCATAACCTCACTATTAAGTACCACTTGTTCTGGGGACCTATTCTCAGCTGCTGAATGTTGTGATACGCATACGTAATGTTTATAAATGCGAAGGTTCCTATTTTTGAACATTCGCAATTGGTTCGCATGCGTATATGTATCATTCGAAATTGCAGCGAGCATATACGAATGCGGATTTGCCATACATAACCT
Organism: Galerucella tenella; assembly: GCA_910591685.1. Classification (NCBI taxonomy): domain Eukaryota; kingdom Metazoa; phylum Arthropoda; class Insecta; order Coleoptera; family Chrysomelidae; genus Galerucella; species Galerucella tenella. The sequence continues at coordinate 4,954 of CAJUYH010010754.1, forward strand.
CGCTTTTGTATGTTTTAAGGTGTATGGTGTATTCATTGACATATTTATGTCAATGGGTGTAATACAATTTATTCGTGATTTTGAGTTCGAGTTAGTTTTGTAAGACTTTTCGTCATTAAATAAATGGCTGCACAGTTTGTTCACTTGCTTTTAATCCAAGCATGAGAAGATGCTGAAGAGAGAGCACCCCGAATTTATGAAATTTATGAAAAATCTCAAAATACCTATAGCAGTTTGCAAGATGCCTTTATATTTACCTTTATTAATATCCATTATTCTTGTATGCTAGAATTAACAAAAATCAGATCTGAGTTCAAATAATTTCCCTTGGAACCCCAGAACACTTCTAGCAGTAAACGATAAAACGAGGGTAGAACAGGGCAATTCCACGTGACGTCACAAACTAGTCTGGTGGTAAAACAATAAACAAAGCGTTCAGAACACGTGGTACTTAATAGTGAGGTTATGCTGATTTATAATGATAGATCGTGTTTGATTTTAGTTGGTTTTGCTTCAGAGTACTTTATTTAGTTATTTTATTTGTTGAGCTTGCATATTTAATATATAATATAGTTTAATAGTTGTTTGATAAATTTTCATCATGTCAATTGTTTATTGTTTTACCACCTAAGTATTTTGTCAATGTCATCTGTCGTGGACATGCCCTATTGGGTAGAAACCGAAAATTTTAAATATTGTACGTCAGGGGATTTGATAAACATCAGCTGAGCCACAGCATGTGCTAATGCTGTATTGCCATGTTTACGCGAGTGTGTTTAGCTAACCGTTCGTAAACACTTGCGAACCACGTATGCGAATAGGAAAGAAGACAATTCATTACGAATGCGCATGTAGCCATTCCTAAATTGTTATTATGCGAATGCAAATTTCCATATGCTGAGAATTCTCTTTATAATCTGTGGTTAGATCGTAACTTAGGTTAAGTTTTCATTATTTGAAACTGTAAATCTATCTTGGATTAATCACCTCATTAAAAATGAAAGATTATACTCTACAGAAATTCTCTAAAATTTTGCAAAATATATATTCACTTTTAATATCACAAGGATCAATAGGATTGGAACGATTATATTGGTCATTTTCAAGATTCTCCAAATTAGCAATAAATGGCAAATCATCCATTTCGTGAAAAAATTATATAACAGTGATTTTGATAAATAAAATGAAACCCATAGATAATATAGAGACGGATGAAACCTATAAATAGAGACTTTTAGCTTGTCTTAAATTTCTCACGTATCCGTATACGTAACGAACTGCGCATGTGTAGACCCGTTACGTCTCAGCCGATACGATGCGTTGAACGTATTGTTACGTACTCTACTCCCTATACTTACGTATCCCTATCCCGACCAAAGTCAGTATTCCGTGCTATTTGTGCTATATTACATCATCTTCCTCGTCTAGCAGCAATTGATTATTTAATATCGCCCCCATTTTACGTTTTACAAAAATATAAAAAGGTAAAATAAAAAAACTTTGAGGTTATACAATTAGAAACAGAACGAAGCGATACGTTTTCTGCTAAAAAGGCTTTCTTGACAATTTCTTTACGTCAACGTAACTCCAATACGGATACGGATACGTGTAAAAATTTATGACCAGCTAAAAGTGTCTAATTCTGTAAAAGGCATACGCAAGTCGTTTGCGATCAACAAACACCACCCGTTGTAAAATACGCATGATCGTCTTTCGAATGGTCAAGAATGCCAGATGCAAATGACATTCGAAAAATTATGAGATGCGCACGACCTTGATAAATACGAACGGTCAAGAATAGCGCCCCAGGCTGTTGTCAAAATAGTTTGTGACGTCACGTGGACATGTCCTCTCTTCTACCAAAGCTAAGGTTATGGCTAAGGTCACTGGTCAGTAGAAATGTATAATGTGAGGTTAATATTTTCATTCAAATTTCAATACAACTGAATGAACTGTGAATCTTCATGGTAATAATATTATAAGGAATTATTGTGTTCTATAATTAAAGAATATAATGAGTCGATTTTAATTATTTTACAAGGTATAAAGTTTCACAGTAGAAAATGCTGGGAGGAAAATTGCGCCCTTTTCTAAAATATTCCATTATAACTAGTATTATTGGAGGTACAGCTCTAAGTTTGAGGACGAATCAGTATCAGTTAGATTCAATAGGAATTGTAAGACTAAGTAGAGCAGCTTGCACAGTCTTCCAAATAGGAGTAATATATAAAAAAAATCTTTATGGCACTAATTTAGATACGAATTCTGAAGAATACAAAATGATAAAGTCTGAATGTCACAAAAGAAGTGCTGAAAAATTGTTAGATCTCTGTTGTATAAATAAAGGAGTTTACATCAAAGTAGGGCAACATCTTGCTGCTTTGGAGTATTTATTACCTACCGAATATGTAGAAACTATGAGAGTTCTTCATTCACATGCACCTACAAACTCATTAGATGATGTATATAAAGTTATTAGGGAGGATCTTAAAAAAGATGTAAGTACTTAGTATGCTTAAGTAACTTAAGTACCTACAGTAAATGGACTAGTTACACTTTTATTGTAAAAATTTCATTTCAGCCTTTTGAAATATTTAAATCAATAGACCCACAACCCCTTGGTACAGCATCTCTAGCACAAGTTCATAAAGCTACATTAAAAGATGGTTCAACAGTAGCAGTTAAAGTACAACATCCATATGTACAAGGAAATTCCAAAGTGGATATGAAAACTATGGAATATTTGGTCAAACTGATGAGCATTGTATTTCCTGAATTCAAATTCAAGTGGCTGGTAGATGAGTCAAAGAAAAATATTCCCCAGGAACTAGATTTTGCCCAGGAAGGAAAAAATGCTGAAAAAATTGCTAAATTGTTTGAGAATATCGAATGGTTGAAAATTCCAAGAATACGGTGAATACAAATTTGAGTAGCAATACTCTCTTTCAATATATAATAAGTAGTGGTTTTTGCACTTTTACAATTTCAGATGGGATTTAACAACTAGTAGAGTATTGACAATGGATTTTGTTGAAGGAGGACAAGTAAATGACTTGAAATATATAAAAGAAAACCATATTGATCCATGTGAAGTTTCAGATAAGTTGGGGCAATTGTACTCAAAAATGATTTTTATCCATGGCTTTGTTCATAGTGATCCTCATCCTGGTAACATACTTGTTAAGAAATCAGAAAAGGGACAGTGTGATATTGTATTGTTAGACCATGGATTGTATGCTGTAAGTAAAATTCTCTCTTCCTTGACCTAAAGATTTGTTTCAATATAAATGTACATTTGTAGAATTTAAAAGAAGAAATTCGAACTGAATATGCAAATTTATGGCTTAGTATATTAAATAGAGATCGTAAAGGAATGAGAGTGCATAGTAAAAATTTGGGAATCGAAGGGAATGCTTATGCATTGTTTGCTTGCATGGTAACAGGAAGATCATGGGATAGCATTGAAAAGGGAATCGATAAGTGAGTATACACAGGGTAACTAAAATGTCTTTAACTTGGAAGAACCAAACTAATTTTTAGGGAGAACATGTCAAAACAGGAACAAAATTTTCTTAAACAAAATTTCACGTGCATTCTTCCGCAAATTTCAGAAGTGCTCCAAAATGTCAACCCCCAAATGTTGTTAATTTTGAAAACCAATGACCTTATGAGAGGCATTGAGCATGCTCTAAAAACCGGAGAGAGAATGGTATCTTTCAGAGTTATGTCTGAGTGTTGTGTGAAATCTGTCTATAATTTGAGATATACGAAGACAGAAAAAAAATTAGATAAGTTGAAAATTTCCGTGGCAGAATTTTGGGCGTTGTTGAAAATAAATTTGTATTATGCTTATCTTAATTGGAAAGCTAGATCATTCAATATATTTTTTTGACAATTTTAAATTAATATTAAGACAAATCGTCCACCTAGAATAATAAAGTTCTATCTGGCCATACAGCCATTTTGAGAAATTAAAAGCCAAAGTTTCAGTATCTGATAATTATTATACAATTAATTGTATTTATTCGGGATAATTTTTATATTTCCAAAGTGTTTTTACATCACCATTTAATAATTTTGTATTATTTATAAAACTTTATCTAAACCTTGAATTTGTAAGTCACAAACTTAGATAGAACCTTATTAAATCAACTTTTCAGAAATATTTAACTGAACATGGTTTTATCTGCCCCTTACAACTTTGTCACATTAAAGAGTGTATATATTATAAGTAATGGTATTAAAACAAGGTTCTATGTGAATAATTAAGATTTTATTTATTTCTTTTAAATCAAAACAAATTTACTACACAAAAAACTAATTAAATCAAACAAACTAAAGTAAAAACCAAACTAATTAAATGAAAAGAATTAAAAATTTCACTTAAACAAAAAATTATAAATGTATTAGCGCTTTATAAAAATCTTGGTCAATTTGCGGCATTGATGGTATCATTTTTTTTAAAGCATTAATTTTTTCTTTGGAAATTTCTTTTTTGCTTGAGAGAACTTTTGGTATAAGACTTGCAATTTCTGGTGGGGCTTTCACTTCGGTAGTTTTTTTGCTTCGACGACGTGGAAGAGCAGGAACAGCAGGACTTTAAGAAACTCATTATCTGTGTGACTCTTTTTATGACATACTTCTGTTAAATCAGATTTGGTAAATTGCATACAGCACACTTTAGTAAATGGTATGTTATCATACTTAAGCTGTTTTGAACATTCCTCATAGTTCATAAAATCTGATTCTTTCATTTGAATAATAGCAAATGGATTTTTTTTATTTACCTGTTTAAGTTCCTTTATGAACCCCAGATGTGAAAAAAATTCTATTTGTGACATGTGCCTCTCAATTTGGCTGTGAATATTATCTACCTCCTGTACAGCACCATGTCCTGGAATGGAATATTTCATAGTTAATCGGTCAAGGTCTGGATGATTTCTAAGTATATCTAAAACGCAAAAAGATATGTGGGAATTACGATTTTGGGGGACGCAGCTGTCACTCCAAGTAATAAGTTCATTGAAATGGTTTTTTTCTAAAACCTTCTCAATGATTTTTCTAAAGGCACTAGCTAGGCAATTTCCACTTCGACCTTGAAGGGTTTCAATCCATAATACACAATATGCTTTATTCGTTGTGGATAAATGGCCTGTTAAATTATACATAGTTAACTTTTGTAAATAAAAGTAATTTCCAATGAAAGATTTTGGGCAAGTAATGACATTTTCGAGGTCGAAACATAAAACAGGAATTTCACTTTTCTTGTCATTTTCTTTCTATTTTCTCATAGCTTCCTTTTCTGCAATGTGTCTTTCCATAGTTTCTGCTTCGGTTTCACTTAACCTCATTTCCTTTTTCTTCAAATAGTAGGTCGAACATATCTCACAAACGTCCTTTTTAGGCTTAAGAAAACTATAGTTAAAATTTGTACAAAAAATGTGCCTGTACATAGAGACCTTAACTGGATTTTCTATGTTATTTTCTGCACAGTATGTAAGATATAAATCATACATTTTTGGAATTGTTAATGTAGCTTCCAAGTATTTTTTCTGGCTATTTTGTCTACAGTAATGAGATTCGACAACATTAAATTTTTTAATATGGTCTTTTCTCGTTACTTAATTTTCTTGTGCCAGTCTTGCCTCTAAGATCTTTTTTTGGAACATCGCCATCAACAGAATGGACGGTATATACCGGTTTCTGAGATATATTTAGTGTTCCCAAAAAAAATTTTTTGCATACTTGTATTTTCTCCTCTTGAACTTTAAAAAAGTATTTATATGAATAGGCACGACGAGACGCACCTTCCGTAGTTTTGCGCCCTGTAACATACTTTTCTGTAACTTGCTTAAGAAACACATACTTTTCATTTTGATTTAATTCATAGTAGTATTGAAACAATTTTTTTCTGGCATTCTCCCCAATTTTTTTGCTGCACTTGAATTTGCAAGTATTTAGACAATCTTTATTATTTACTACCATTTTTGCTTTAACCTGCTTTCCTCTTGAGCTAATATATTCTTTACCTGCCTGGCATAATTTTTTTCGAATATTATTTTTCCATGTTTCTGCTCTACATAGTTTCTTTCTTACTAGTATTTTTTTTCCTTTCTTGGCTTATTTAATTGACTTTCTTCTATATTACTTTTCATGTGTACGTTGTGCTCTTCCTCTTCTTCTGGCTCTAAAATTTCTATAGATTTTTCGAATTTCTCACTTTGTATATTCTTTTCAATTATTTCCAATTCTTTGATCTAAAAACAAAGAAAGATGTTTATTTTTTTAATATTTTTATTAATATAAAATTTCATCACCTGCCCTACATTAGTCTCAATTTCAATTTCCTGGGCTACCGTTTCTAACTCTGTGCCAACACATTGATGTGAAACTTTAGAAATTGCTGGGTCACAGTCCATAATTACTTCTGCATTTTCTATTATATCTTGAATCGAATGAAATGAAATATTGTGGGGTATAAAATTTCCATCGGTGGTCATTTCTGGCGCTTCTTGCACAAGACTTGTTTCTACATTGATTTCTTGGGCCATGTCTTCCACATGTGCCTTAAGACACTGCTCTGGAAGTTTGGAAACAATGTAGGAAGATGAGACGGAGTTAATAACCATAACTACTTCCGCGTTTTCTATATCCTGTATCGAATAAAAGGAGTTATTATTGGCCATAACACTAGCATCGGTGGTAAATTCTGGCGCCGAAGGTGAGTTTAGAAACTCACTTGCATTGCTATTGCCATTGCCTTGTATTTCGTTAGAGCTATCAAGAGCTAAAAATAATAAAACTAATGTAGAGGAACCACTCAAATTTAAGTCATCTTTTAGGCAGTTGTTACTTACCCATTTTTAATATTAACTCTGTTCTA
>CAJUYH010010755.1:0-11836 GCA_910591685.1 Galerucella tenella
GACTTTAGTGGGTTCTTCTTATGTTAAACGGAGTCTACCAAGGGATTACGATATTCGTTTTGAATTCTGCGCTCTGATCCAAGGAAAGTTGGTGGAAGGTTCATTTTTTACAAGAACTATAATATTTTTCGATGAGGCAACATTTTCTTCACAAAATTTGTCTAACAGTAATCCAAACTTTGTAATAAAAACTCGGAATCAATATTCTTTTAAAATTAACGTAAGTATGGTGTGGTGTGTACAAAAATAAATTAGTTGGACCTTTTTTTTCGACATTCCTTAAATGCCGCACATTATTTACAATTATTAGAAAATCAAGTAAGTCATTTCTTGCACGACTTCCGTTACAAGTAGTGATGAGTAAAATTGGTCTTGGTCTTGCTGTCTTGGTCTTGGTCTTGCGAAAAAGCAAGACCAAGACCGAGACCAAAACCATTCTCGACTCGCAAGACCAAGACCAAGACAGAATGAACAAGAACAAGACTAAAACCAAGATCGACTATGCAAGACCAAGACTAAATACGCAAGACTCAACCGAAGATTCTTTTTCACAGTAACTATATATGAGATAAAATATTTGTAACAGCGTCAACATAATATGCTTTTCTTAGAACAATATAAGTTGGCATGTCGAATTGTCAGTTTACTTTACTAGATTTTAACGATATACATAAAAAACAAAGAAATCACTGTAAAAAAAAGGATCTACAAAAATGTTCGAAGAGTACATAGTTTTTATCCCAATGTCAGGATAAAATCAAAAGGAAAATTACTTATTTTTCAATGTTTTAATTTTTCTCAAGGATTTTTTTTTGCTAAAAGGTCAATTTATGCGTTGGAGAAGGGTATAGGTTCTTGAGTTTTCATAAATAGGTTTTGAACTAGAGAATCATTCTCTTGACAAGTTGTAACAAGCTGATATCGCGACGTACATGATAATAATAACTTAATGAACTTTTTTTAATTCAAAGATAGTAAATTTAGGTTCAAAAATGTTTGTTGCATAAAAATAAAATGTTTACAAAATGTTTTGAAAAATGTTCGTTAAGAAATTATGGCAAGACCAAGACTAAAACCAAGAAAAAAACAAAATACAGCAAGACCAAGACCAAGACTGAATAAGCAAGACCAAGACCAAGACCAAGACCGAGACTGTTCGAGTCTTGGTCTTGGTCTTGCTTTGCTCATCACTAGTTACAAGAGCGTATGACAATTTGGTTCCAACAAGACGGTACTTCCATCCATAGCACATTAAATGTCAGAGTACTTCTTGAAAATATGTTTAATGGCAAGGGTGATTTACAGGTATTCAGATATTTTTGGGCCTCCTAGGTATGCTGATATGACTCCCCTTGACTTTTTTTATTGGGTTACTTAAAACAGCAGGTTTATCAGCGAGGACCAGTTGATTATGTAGACCATTTGGAGAGGATTATTTCTGAACAGTGCCAAAAATTATTCCAAATATGATACGGAAAGTAATACAAGAGTTTGATAGATATATAAGGTATAAACAAAATCGTTAATTCTTGGTCGATAAATCTGTTCTATATACAAGTCCAAAATGAATTGTACCATGTAAAAATCTTATATGCATTTAACGGCCCACCAATTAGATAATTTTGGTGAATTAAATTTTTCAGAAACGACACTTACTACATACGCTATATCGGGACGTGAAACAACCATTGAATAACAGCCTCACGATACGGTACAGAACTATTTGAAACTTCGTCATTTTCAACTGACGAGTTTTTGTCATATGGTATATTAAAACACTATTGGCCGGAGTCCTTCGTATCAAACCGTTCCAATATTTTAACTTCATTAATGAAAATATCACCCTCAAAAGTTTGCTTTACTCACATGCCTAGAAAAGAATCCAAAGCACGGTTATTTTAAACTTATTCTGTAAGGTATGCATAAATGAGGCGATCTCATTTTCGACACTTCCTGCTACTAGTCCATCGTATAAATAGCTACAATTACCTTTCGATTTTCATTTACTCGGAAAAATGAACCTGGATCAGCTGTACTTAATTTCAAGTCCTGTCAATTGATGAAATCTACAAAACGTTTATTCCAGCATCGAAGTGATTGTTTTAATCCATACAGACTCCGAATCAATTTACGATTATCAAGTCCCTCGGGCTGCTTCATGTTAACTTCATCCTGAAGTACACCATACAGAAAGGTAGTTTTCACATCAAACTGCAGGAATTTCAGCCTTTCTGATGCAGCTACAATCAATATAATCGTTACTGTTTCGAAACATGCCGCAGGACTGAATGTTTCATTGTACACTCTAGTCTACTCCAGCTCTTTGATTGAACCCTTTTACTACTAGACGTGCCTTGAAACGAATAATCAGGTTTTATTTTTTGTTTGAACACTCACTTATTTGGACTGACTTTCTTATTCATTGGCAATTATACTAGTTATTTTCAGCTTGTGAGTTCATCTCTTCAAGCATTACTTCTTTTCATTGTTCCACTTCAGAAGATTCCCCATTGCTTCACTGTAGCTGTTCGGCTAAAAATAAATAATCGTTAATACATGATGGTAGTTGTACCCTGTGTCCACTACGAAGATTCATATTTTTATTAGCTTTCTCCGATGTTTTTGGTTCGGGGTCAATCACGATATATCGCTCAAACAGTGTTCATCAACCGTATTATCTTCATTTGATTCCGAATCTTGTGGAACATCTATATTTAACTTCATTTTTATTTGAACTTTCTCTCTCATGATGTCGTCGGACTTTGTTTTCGTTATTCAACCATACCCTGTAACCATCTTTTTCCCCAAAGTATCCTACTGAACAACCTTTCACACTTTTCTTATCCCATTTTTTCTACACTGTTTAGAAATATGTACATGGCAATTTGTTCCAAATATACGGAGAGATTATCTATTCTTTCACTTTTCCCTTTCCACAGCTCAATCGGTGTTTTATCTTTAGAAAACTTCAACTTTTTTACTTTTGAATCTTTATTAATTGAAAGAACTCGAATTTTAGTGTTTAATTATTTTAACAATCAAAAACATCGTAAATCCAAAAAAATAGTATGATTGGATAGGTAAAATATGAATACATTTCAAAGGATGTGTCACTTGCCGTAAGGACCCATTTAAGTAATATTATTGGTTTCAGTTGCCTGTTGACGTCACCGATGCCTATTAAGTTATGGTTGAAATAATACCCTTCTTGGTGTGCGTCATCGATTGTGACGTATATCCGGGTTTTCGGAATGTCGTTTATTTTATTTGCTATTTTGACATAAAGTTAACCTTAAATTTGATAAATAAAATCATCAGGATCGTATTCAGCCAAATTAGAAAAGGCTATGCAAATAATAATTACCAGCTTCTTTTTCTAACTGAAAATACTTGAAAACTTTCAAAACACTGATGTTTTTCCGTGTATCCATGCATATTTTTGTATTATTTAAATAAATAAATCAGTAAGATTAATATTCACTTTTCATAAATAATAATTGACCGTAAACAACAAAGTACAGACCTGTCGAGAACTGTCAGTGTGACAGTAGAATAAAACGTAAGACACATTGCCGCTACGAAAGTAACGCCTTCATAGTATTTTAAATTATCGATTGATAGGTTGAGCCTACGCGTAATCTAAACATCAACCAATCAAATTTTTGTGAGTCAAAGATTAGGGTTAAGGTTTGTAATACATCTAAACTGTTCATTATTGAGATATTTTGATTAGGATTAATCACACACCTGCCTTTTTTCCATTTCTTCCTACGTAATGTGTTAGAAAGACATTAACAATCGATGACACCAAGAAGGGTATTATTTCAACTAAATCAGTTACCATTCGTATAAAGGCTTACAATAGTTCATTTTCACCTTCCAAATTTCATTAGTCTAGGTACCACCGTTCAAAAGAAAATTGGACTTTTGAGAAGCTCTTTATAAGGTATTTTTGAACAAAATCGCTAATTTAGAAAATTCAGCAAACACTCACATACTCTGCTTCTGGAAGAACTTACAAGGACGGAAGCACTCTAATTTTGGAGTGGAAATAATACAACCAACTACTGAAAATCCCTCCAGTCAAACAAGTGGCCTATATAGAAGACACAAAGCTTCTGGAATGGAAGTAAATAATGGTACAAAGATTCAATTCAAGTGCCTGGGATGTTGAGCACAGCCCATAACGTATCTATGAATGAATGAAATACATAAAAAATAATTATGCCTATAATGGAAGACAGCAAGTTTATCTGCAGAAAATGATCAAATGGGCAAAGCTAATTTTTGTACGATTTAAAACTTATTCCACAAAAATTCAATAATACGGGCTGCGCTTGAAATGTGTAAGTGTGTAAGAACTATGGTATGTATTTCACGATCTATTTTTCTTTGCAGTAGAAAAGTTGGTTTCAGTATTGAAAACAACGTCCCCCAACAATATAAAGTGTAGAAGGTGGATGCAAAATTACTTAAACGGCTTCCTTCTTGTAAATAATTGGTAGTTGAGGTGCGCATGCGTCCAAGCAGCCTTTAACCTTCTATTCGATGTGATTGAATGTAAGCAGATTAGCCCAGTTGGTAGAATACTGAGCTTATAACGCAGATGTAGGTTCGAAACCCGATTAGGACCTGGGTTTTTTTGTTTATTTGTTTTTTATTCATTTTCTGATATTTTTATACATAGTTACACTTTGATCAACCGGTTTGGGCCTGGGTTTTCTTTTTTTTTAGTTTTCTATTTCTTATTTTCTGATATTTTTATACATAGTTACACTTTGATCAACCGGGTTTGGGCCTGGGTTTTCTTGTTTTTTTTAGTTTTCTATATCTTATTTTCTGATATTTGCATATTTACTTCAATATTGTTATGTTACTAATAAATTTGACAACGTTGGCGCCTATCGTTCATCTTCGGGAGCCATGCTATAGGTGTGTTCTTTTTGACTGAGATCTCAGTTAATCTCAGCTCACATCGGTAGTGTGCGCGTTCTTTTAGATTTACTCACTTCGAAGTGAGCTGAGATTTTCCCTCCCCCTTCACCGATGCTGAATGTGATGTAAGGGGGTATTAGTTGGACTTGAGTCGGAAATAAAGTTGATGGGATGAAGAAATATTTGATTTTGTTTACATATAAACACACATAGGTAACCTAATTTTCTTTTGGTACAAATTATCAATTGACTAAATAAAAAATTTTCTTTTGTTACGAATTATCAATTGACTAAATAAAAAAGGAATAATTATGGTCACAATAACATTATTAGATGCTAATTCGAATTTATATGTTTATATGTCTCTTATTCACGCATGCGTCGGCAAATCGCGCGTTTCAATTGAGTAGTTCGTTCTTTTTGGTGCTTACTCACATCACTTTATCTCAGAATACTTCAGCTGAAGTGAGCTGAGATGTCAGTCAAAAAGAACACACCTTATGTCACCGGCTAGTAAAATTCCGCGCTTTTTATAGTCAGAGCCCTAAGCCATCAGGTTATCAAGACTTTATATACCTACGTTTGTCCAAGACTATTTAATAATTTCAACATTTTACGTGTACTTCTTCAATTAAAAGGTTTATGAAAAGGTCACATGACACATAAATCGAAGATTATTTAGTTATTTATACAAACGACACAATATATTCCGGGCTTTATAAAATTAGTGCTCTAAACCACCAGGCCATGAAGACTGTTGTTGTATATAGGAGTAGATCGTTTTATCAGTTTACTTACGACCCCCCCCCCCTGTAATCAATCAATAACACACAGTCGGTATCAATGTAATGACGTCTATTACGCACTGTAAAAAAAAGCGCACAGCTGTAAAGTAAATCGCACGGCTTCCCTAGCAACATCTTAGCAACTGTCAATAGACGTCGCCATTTTATTCAAAATTTACTATTTGAAAACATTCAATACGGCCATGTTTAACTATGAAAAGCCCAAAGGGCTAAGTGTATGCATTGATTATAATTGAAAAATGGACTTTTGATTATCAACAATATATTAATAATGATTAAACGTTAGTTCTTCAATGTGCTTCTTCCATTGGTAATAGAGTAATAGAGATGGAGTTTACCAAGCACCTCTAATTATGTAACTGTTATTTCTTATGCTTCTTATAAAAAATACGAGTACAAGTAGGTCGTGGGTAAAGTATAGTACGTAACTCGTGTTGTGAAGCATTTCACGCACTCACGAACTTTTCCATTCGTGCGTAAAATGCTTCTCACCACACACGTTACGTAATAAACCTACTATTTTCTATTCCTATACTTTAAGTTGTTAATTAAATGCCAATTTTCAGTTTCATGATGATACTCATTTTCATTATGAAACTGAAAAATTGACCAATAGAAATCTAGATTAAAGAATACCCAAGTAGGCAGATCCAATATTTTCTGTAGAATGTTTGACAGTGTTTCATGACAGTTTAAATCTTTTGCGTTAGTTTTTAAAAGAAATGTCGACCACCAGGCCGAAAATACTTAATGACCAAGGCAAATACATATTTAAACTTAATATTTTTGTTTACAATAATTTATTTAATATTGTATAACAGTAACATTTTTATACGCTTATTGCTATTAGTTCAATCGTGGTCCCGTGGCGCAGTGGGTAAAGGCGCAGCATAAGGTTTTTTTCGATCTGAAAATTACGGGTTCGAGTCTCCCGGGTAATACATTTTTTTTATATATTTTTTTAAATCAAATTTCTTCGCAAAAAAATAGTGTATGCAACTCTCATGCAATGGTTATTACTTGATCGTTGCATAATATACTATTATGACATTTCAATAATATGGTAGTCTACTAGGAATGGGATCCAGTGAAGTGCAAGTTCCAGGAACGGTTTTATTCGGATAGCGCTATTTTTTCGCTTATTTTGGAAATGTTGTTAATAAAACGCGTTTGTTGTTACTTTTTTGTGTATGATTATTTTTGTTTTCAAAATATGTATAACTTAGTTCTGTGATTTTGTATTTGTATTCCAATGATAAATCATAAGAAAACCTGGATAAACACTTATGATGCTATCCTGATAACGCAGTAATTGATAATTGGAAATTTCTCTTACTAACATTGGTAACCAAATTTGACTACATTCGGATGAATTATAGTTGTATCAAAGCACTTTCTCTGATTTTTCGTCTTTTATTATTGGGCTCTTTCAATATTGTTTTTGTCGAATCTCATTGAATTTGATGCCCCTCTTCCCAAGCATGTTTGCAAATACCTGACTTAAAGAACTCCCTATCTTTGATATACTTTTTGTGTTCATTTATTCGGACTTTCAATGGTCCAGATGTTTCACCTAAATAAAATTTGTCGCATTTACAGGATATCTGATGTACCTGTGGAATTTTTTAAGTTTTTTCTTCATTTTTTTGGTTTAGTTTCTGTTAGTATTTCATTTACAAATTCTGCCGGGTAGGTAATTATTGTTATTTAAAACATTTTTCGGTTAAGTTTTCCTTTGTGAATTGATTATTATTAGAACAAATGATTTTAGCCCTATTGTATAAAGAAAAAAGAATAAGTAATGCCACAAGGAACAAACAGAATATATTTTGTGAATTCACAAGATACTTGTGTTGTTGTTGTTCAGTTACCTACTTTATTATTCTCTACATAGTGAAAATGATATTAACGACGCCACTGATCGTTCGGCAAATGAGCTACCAGCATAGAGTAATAAATATTTTTTCTACTAGCGTGCCGAAAAGTCCACTTTTCCGCACTCATTTCAGTGCGAAAAGAGTCACTTATTTGTCAAGTTTTTGGGGAGTATACTGACATTTGAATATTTAAAATATATATTTGTATGCTTGTAGCTTACCAAATGACTGAAAAATTAATAAATTTATTATAATTCTGCTATAATTTTCAATTAAAAAAACTTATTTTTCAATCATTTTTTAATGGCCCCAGTATATGATGAGGCTTATCAAATGAATGTCAAATAATAATAATTAATTTGTTGATATGTATTTAATAAGAAATGTTTCTTTATGTTAACTTTTGGGTTTTTTTCCGCATGCTAGTAGAAAAAATAGTGTACCTAACACGTGCATAAAGTGACTTTTCCGCACGCGATTGCTGGCCAAACTCGCTAAAGCGTCGTTCGGCAATCTGCAATAGCGTGCGGAAAGGTATCACTTTCTGCACTAGTTAGGTAAACTACTCTATGGCTACCAGCTTTGGGTAACCAACTTCACACCTGTCAACTTCTGACCCCCCACGACAGTTGACAATACCCAGGTAAAACAATAAACACGATCGATAATTATCAAACAACAAACAACTATTAACCTACTTATATTATATATTATTAAATATGCAAGCTCAACAATTGAAATAAGTTTTAAGCAAAACCAACTAAACTCAAATCAGCATAACCTCACTATTAAGCACCACGTGTTCTGAACGCTTTGTTTATTGTTTTACCACCAGGCTGTTGTCAAAATAGTTTCTCACGTCAGGTGGACATGCCCTATTCGCAACGGCAGACGTTTTTGTAGGTATCCGAACAGCTTAGGGGAAAAATATATTTATGAGGTTTATATTTTGTGGCATGATTGCACACTCAAGGTATTATTTTTTATCTTGATATTTTATTATATACTGGTGATTTTTAAAATAAAGCAGAAATCATCAGGATACCTATTAATTTCTTCTTAGTTTAGCGAACACAAGCAACCAGTGAAGATTAATAAATTATAAATTTGTTTTAAAAAGTATAAACTTTTAAAAGAGAAAGTAGAAACTTTTAAAAGGGAAGGCTGGTATTCTGTTATGAAATAATGTACAAGGAGATAGTTCCTTTATTTCCCAGCAGATAAAGTACCACTTATATTCCCAATATAAAAGATGAACTGGCAGTTAGGTAGTTCATATAAATCTTTAGGTTGACATTTGTGCATTTAGTTTTATTTTCAAAGTAATTTTTCACATTTGAACTTTTCAACCACAACTTTAGGTAAATAATAAAATATCCTTACCCTATGCATAATATAATTATGGTGCATATAGTTTACTCCTTTCAATAACATTTTTATGTAGGTCTTAATTTGACCTAATGATAAAATTAAATCCTTTTTCTTGAGTATTTCATATAACGATATGGGTAAATACTCCATTACTAAAACTACAGAGCTTCCCACGGTGATAACTTCTATTAACTTCACAATCTATAACAAAATTTATTACAAGTAAGATTGTAATGCAACGGACGTAGGCCTGATAACTATCACAGAATTCCAAATAGGTATTCGATTTTTGATATGATGAGTAGGTACCTAGGTATATTTTATGTCTGCCTGGCAGTGTTTTTCTATTAAAATCAAATATGGAATATAATGAAAAATAAAAACAAGGACTATTAAACAATAATAATATACATAAAACTTACATTTGGATGTTTTAAAACGCGTAATGCTAATATTTCTCTCATAATGGGCTTAGGAATATCCTTGTCAGGGTTTATCGTTATTTTCTTGAGTGCTGCTAAATTTTTTGTCCTCAAATCTACACCTTTGAATACAAAACCATGTGCTCCTTCGCCTGCCCTTCCTAGTAATTTATAATTATTCATTTCAAACAATAAAAATTTTCTAATTTTGAATAGAGGTTATGTATTAATACATTGCATGTTTCGTTGCTATGGTAACAGCTAAAAAGTCAGCTAACATTTACACAGAAAACAATTTTAAAAAGAAAATCATCGTTGATCAGGTAATATAAAAGTATGTGGACCCATTGTGAACCTACTAGCACCGTAAGTACCTACATAGGCAATGAATAGTAGGTAGAGGCAAATACACACAAGAAATGAAGCCCGGCGAAAATCCTTTGATGTTGAAGGGACAAAATAAATAACCTTGAAAGTGTCAGGTTTATGTTCTAAGGTGTCAGCTAACTCTAGCATACAAGAATAATAATAAATGCTTACAGCTTTACTCGAATCACACTGATAAAAGGTTTAGGTATGTTTCCAACAGTATACCTAGCTATCTCTGGACAAATATACTTAGGTACTCTCGTGAAATGGATCATTTAAAAAAATAACTTTGATCTAATTTGGGTCTGTAAAGACCATCATATATAAGAAAGAGACCTACATGTGATCGACATGTGGTCATATTATTGTAATTATGTAATACGACATAATCTGACGACTAATTCAAAAGATAGCTTTCGCAGTCTCATTTTTTTCCGAAGTTTCGCTTCTTGTCTGTTGGTGTATTCTTTGGTAGAGGAGAGATCTTGGAGAAGGGTACACATGATAGTATGCGGCACATGTGCCTGATACCCCATCGGTTTATTTTTAAACCACCATTTTTGCAGTGCAATCCTCTTGTAATTTCACAGTTTTTGGTGGCATATTCAAAATTACTGTACTTTTTACTTTCATTGCAAAATGGCATTTATGGTCCATTTTTTGATATTTCATTTAAAGTAACTCAGCATTTTATTGATATTACAGAAATAACAATCAAACAGTCAAGTACATTAAATGGAATGTCAAAAAATGGATCATAATATATGATGCCTGAAGAGGGAAAAATTATATAAACAATAATTAACCAGTTGATGTATTTTTATTCATTATTGAAAACAACACAATACAATAATCTTTTTTTTCATGTATTTTAATGACAAACAGAAAAAAAAAACATATATAAGAGCTTAAGAAAAGAGCTTTGGAAATAGAATTGAGTAGGTACCTATTAAATAATTTTGAAAAGGCTCAGCATGTGCTGTAAGGTAGGTAGTGAAAACATTTTAATTAGAATATGACCACCTATCAGAAAAATACCAACTCTGTGTATTGCAAAAATAGGTAATTAAAAAAATGCAATGTAAAAAACAGAAAAATAAAATAAACAGTAATAAAACAAAGAAATGTTAAAATGAGACTGGAATTTTTTATATTTTTTAGCTCAACTTATTTTTATTTCCAAACTTGCATACTATTAAGAAATAACCATTTTGAATCAGCTCCTACACTTATTATTGTAAACGTTTAAAGAGAGCGGAAAAATAAATTTGTCAAGTTTTTGGGGAGTATAATGACATTTGAATATTTAAAGTATATATTTGTATGATTGTAGTTTACCAAATGACTGAAAAATTGATAAATATATTATAATTCTGCTATAATTTTCAATAAAAAAAATTATTTTTCAATTATTTTTTAATAGCCCTGGTGTAAGCCTCATCAAATGAATGTCAAATAATAATAATTAATTTGTTAATATGTATTTAATAGGAAATGTTTCTTTATGTTACCTTTTGGGCTTATTTCCGCATGCTAGTAGAAAAAATATTGTACCTAACACGTGCGTAAAGTGACTTTTCCGCACGAGATTGCTGGCCGAACTCGCTGAAGCGTCGTTCGGCCATCTGCAATAGCGTGCGGAAAAGTATCACTTTCCGCACTAGTTACGTAAACTACTATTCTCGAAACTGTTTACGTCTTAAAATTAATTGTTGGCCTTTTTTCAGTTGTCTTTTATTGGCGGTTCTGCCAAGGGCAAACAACTATAAATATTGGTTAGGTACACTACGAATTTTTAAATACTTAATTACATTTGCAAGTCCTTTAATTATTTCAATACCCTGTTAATTACTTGTCCATTATTTTCAGTATCCCCGATTACTTTTCAAGTATTTTAATTACTTTTTCAATATTTTTAATACTTTTTTCAATAGAGACTTTTAGCTTGTCTTAAATTTCTTACGTATCCGTATACGTAACGAGCTGCGCATGTGTAGACCCGTTACGTTTCAGCCGATACGATGCGTTGAGCGTATTGTTACGTACCCTACTCCGT
>CAJUYH010010756.1:0-11836 GCA_910591685.1 Galerucella tenella
TCTTTGGGTAAACAGTCGATTTATTTTTTAAAAAGATAAAATTCTTTATCAACTTGATATTTAAAATTCCCGCTGAATTTTATAGTTCCTGCGGCCAAACTTCAGATGGCAGTTAAAACAGTAGTCACTGCTGACAACATAGGAGTTACAATTCTAGGTTGAAGTATTTTATGCTTATAAATTTAATTGCTGGTGTTCTCGAAAGTAAAATGATAAGTGATGATGAAATTTCCATTCCTGGGACTCCTCCAGAGCTGGTTGAGGCAGTGAATACTGCTTCATTAGAATTATTGCCAAAGAAATCAAGAGAAAAGTACGAAAATGCATACAGACGTTTTATGGATTATCGCATGAGTAAAAATACGAGTTCTTTCTCAGAAAATGTTGTGGCATACTTCCTAGACCTTTGTTTAAAGATGAAATATTCAACATTATGGGCCAATTATTCAATGCTGAAGTCAACCCTTGCACTTAAACACAATGTAGATATATCTACATACTCAAAACTTCGTTCTTTATTGAAACGGCAAGCTCAAGGTTATAGGGCAAAGAAATCTAAGATTTTAACGAAGGAAGAAATTGAAAAATTTATCCAGGAAGCTCCAGATAAAGAAAATTTAATGATTAAGGTAATTTACAAGGTTTTAATTTCTATTTAGATTATAGCTTTATTTATTTTTTAGGTGGCTGTAATATTTGGTATTTCTGGGGCCTGTAGAATGGATGAGTTAGTCCGAATGACTGTACACGATATAGAAGACTTAGAATCTAAGCTTTTAATCAGCATACCTAATTCGAAAACCAACAAACCAAGATCATTTGTAATTAATCAGATCTACTTGAATGTTTATCGAAAGTATGTTTCGTTAAGACCAGAAAATATGAACAGTGACCGATTTTTCTTTAAATATCAAAGCGGAAAGGGTTGTAGACAAGTGGTAGGAATTCATCAATTTAGAAAAATGCCCAAAATAGTTGCTACTTATTTGAACTTGGTAAATCCGACAGAATATACTGGTCACTGCTTTCGTCGGTCTTCTGCAACAATATTGGTTGACTCTGGTGCCGACATAACTAGTTTAAAGAGGCGTGGCGGATGGAAGTCATCAAACGTTGCTGAAGGATATATCGAAGAATCGCTTAACAATAAGGTTGAGGTGGCAAATAAAATTTTCACAGTACAAAATATTCAACAAAATGACCCTACCGCCCTGCATGTTGTCCAAAATGTTTCTCATAGTTCTAAGAGTGTTCCTCCAATGTTCAATAATTGTACTAACTGTCAAATTACTGTAAATATAACAAATTGATCTTAAAAATGTATTTAGCAATGACTTGATGTTTTCAAAATATAAATTAATTCCTTATAAGCAATGTGTTTTCAATCATTTATGTAGAACACTAACAACTGTACGGAAATATCATTTCCTTACAGTGAGGAAATGACATTTCCTTACAGTAAGGAAGTCCTGACTTTTTCTTCAAGAAATTTTGACAGGAATGTCAAAATTTCCTAGCGATTTGCGGAAAATATATTTATCGCCAACCGTCAGTAAAGTCGTCAATATCAGATTGATTTCCGGAAGTAAACAAACAGTTTATTATACCTTCCTTTACTTTATCTGCCGCATTTGCGGCAGGTAAAGTAAAATGCGGCAGGTAACGTATTTTGACTTTGACATTACTCGAAAATCATCATCTGTCAGTGTCACGCTTCTCCCTATTTCGGCTCGATAATAGTTTTCTTGCGATTTATTTATAACAAATTATTGTTGGAACTCCTTTGACTTCAGGAATTAACTTTTATAATGGGTGTACCTTCAATTTAAATATAAGAAATAATAAGTAGATTTGTTCTATATTTGCTGTTTACTTTGTCGTAATAAAATGCAATGAAATATACTTCGGTCTTTTATATTATGAATTCTGAGCAGTTGGCGATAAAATTTTGTATGCACCACGTCAGTAAAGTGTCTTTATCGGACTCGCCTGTTATTCGCCCCGATTCGCTCGTTTCATAATTTCAGACTCGTCCGATAAAGAATCACTTTACTGCCTTGGTACATAAATAACTATTACTATAAATATTTTTTACTGCAATAAGATTTTTAATTTATTTGTACCTATTCCAACTTTTCTTAAAACATGAAAGTAAGAGTATACATTTACCAAAACGTGAAGGCAAAAGAACACATTTGCCGGGAAATGTACATATACATTATATTATTCAGTTCGCATATACCTAACTTTTGGGAAATGGTCACATTTTACGATAAAAGTGTACATTTCCCAAGAGTGTACATTCACCGTAATAAATACAAGATAAGAGTCGTACAATTTCTCATGACTCTACCTGTATGTATAGATACAAGAGTTATAGATGCAAGAGTTAAGCTACTTTCTCAATCAATCTGCTAGCGAAGTGGCACTTCAGCACGCGTGCTGCAAAACGGATACCCATCCTCAATCACCCATCCTCAATCCTGTCAATTCAGTCTGCCTGAATGTTATCGCACATGCGCATTTTCATTGTTATTTTAAGGTAACGAGGTAATTAAAAAGTTCAACTTGTGATTATTCTTGTAAACAAAAGTCAACAAAGACAACTAATTAATATAATTACGATATTAGAAAACAATGTATGTTTGTTTACAAAGATAATAGGATAAAATAGGGTTAGGGTACCTAAATTATTTTTCCCATGATTAAATGCGCATAACACAATTCGGTACGCACCGAAAAATCTTACAGCTTGCAAGCTTGCACTTCTAAATCGGCGCGCAAGTCAGCACGAAATTGAATTGAGGATACTTACGATTAAACGTCATTGTCCCAGCACGCGTGCTGAAGTTCCATGGGGATGGACTTTAATAGATACGCGAGCCGCAGGCTAGTGAATAATAGGCATTATATGCGAGTAGAATGATATATTTTGTCCACGACTATGAATTACCTCTTCAGGTATAAATTTTTTTGTCAAACTAAAACACTATAGTTTATTATGAATTACTACTAATTCTAATAATTAGTATGTTATTCAACATATTATTGTATATTCAATATCACATGATAATTCCATAGTTTGATGGTTTACGGCTCTGACTTGGGGTGAAGTGAGGAATTTTAGACATAGGATCGAATACCCGTCGCGGTGACAATTATTTAATATATTGTGTCAATTGTATATAGGTATGAATAATTTTCAATATATGTGTGATGTGACCATTTAATTATCCACGTACGTCATTATACTGGAATAAGCACACGTAAAATGTTAAAATTATCAAATAATCGTGGGGAAAAATGATTTTTTTGTACATTTCTGTTCGTTCTCAAGATATAGTTGACAGGTCGAATTTTTTTTGTCTCTTGATTAATAGTGCAACCGAAAAATTATTCTAGGCAGTTGGAAAGGAAATAATGGAAGTCCATTTAGACTAAACTGTAATTTTCGAATGTTTGTAAACATACACTGAAATTGAAAACTTATTTTGTACAGTTTAGTCAACAAAAAAAAAATGAGCGCCAAAATGCATGAAACAAAAATTCAATAAACTCCCTGTCCCTGTTGCTAATGCTGTGTTTATAAACTTCCCCGATTTTGTTTCACTTCTCTCATTTCACGAGTGTTCGATTACAAGCAAAAGCAAACCAAGTGTTAAATATACCAATAGGTGTTCAGAAAACGGATACGTATGCCCTTTATTACGCTAGATTTGAGCAGAATGGTGTAGTCGTTGTTCTTTTTTACTTTTTGTGCTGAAACACTGAACTCTTCTTCCGCAAAACGCGTAATAGTATGTGCTTTATTTTGTGAAACCAAGCCGGTTGATTTATTCAGTGTAGTTTGTTTGAAGTCAATTGATGGCTTAACATCCCTCCACACTGCAGTCAATGAACATCTTGCATAAGTAAGGTATTAGTTTAATTTTGTAGCATTTTAAATCAATTTTATCATACAATATCGAATGGACAAAATTAATATGCAACCATAACGCTTAAAACGTGACTTAAAGTAGCTAACGTGGAGGTGTGTCCAAGAACGCGTTTTTATTGACGGAACCGCAGAGACGATGTTGTTGAGAGAATAGGTAGACCCTGTTTCACATAAGAGGAGTCTAGAATTTGCAGTCGCATGCGCGAAGAAGCTGTACATAACAATATCTGAACATCGCGCATACGACTGCAACTTCTAGACTCTAGTGGGTTCTTCTTATGTGAAACGGAGTCTATTCGCGAAAACGAGCAAAACTGGAATGGGGAAAACAAACCAAATCGCCATTACAGTACGTGTATTGAAACAAATGGGGGTTAGCCACAAATTATCTGGGTTAGCATTGTTTTCCCCATTCCACTGACAGCTTTGACATAAACTGCAGCGCCCACTATCGGAAAAATATTCGCGAATATGCTACGTCCAGAATTTACAGCACAATCATTTAAAAACGGATTGCCGGTAAGAGTAGGATTATTATTGTTATCATGATTATGTAAATAATAGATATTCTTTTAACATTGTTTTGACTTATTTTGATTTTTTGTTCTATAGAACATTGTCTTATATCGAAAAAATTTAATCCAAAAGTATTTTTAGTTACTAATAATAATTAAAAATCAAATTGTAATTAGTTTTAATCATAAACATTTCAAAATTGACTCATTCACATTATATTAATCTCCCCGTCGTTAAATTTTATTAATAATTATTATCATTAGGAAACTATTTTAACCAATTGTTCTATAGATTACAAAGTGACACATTGGCTTCCTGTATAAATAAAGATCAACAAAATTATCTACCGATAGGTATTTGATATAACAAAATTTTGATTATTAATTTGTATATTTCAAAAATCACAAGATATACTCGTGAAAACAGAGTTATTGGTAGGTATATTTTGTCTTTTGTTAGCTGACATACCAGCTAGAAACATGGTTGAAATATTTCCCTTTATAAAATTTAAAAATTATAATATATTTTGTAAGGCATTCGCATTGTCATTATAATAAAAAAAACTGCGAGCGCAAGTCCACATTGTGGATCTAAATGCGGGCTATGCGTAAGTAAAATACACCAGTGGAATAATGAACCTATTTCGCGAGTCCTTGACTGCCTTCGGTCGCTCTGCAAACAAAGGGCTCATGCGTTAGGTGAGTAACTTTTCTACTGGAGCACTGGGGGTCTCTTTACTTACAGTGAGAGCTCCTATGAGAGTACGCAATTATAAAGTGCGCATGCGAGCTCTCTCGAAATTGCAAATTTTGTTATAGCCCGCATGTGCACTTTATAAGTGTGTACTCTCGTAGGAGCTCCCACTGTTAGTGAATTAATAGACCCCCTGGTAGCAGACAAACATAATATTTATTTATTATACAAGTGCGTGAAGTTCTACTTTTGCGCACGAGTTGCGAAAATGCAAGGCACGAGCGTAGTGAGTGCCTTTTTTGCAACGATTGCGCGAAAGTACTTCACGCACAAGTGTCATACAAAACTTTATCTACTACTACAAGAAGAAAAAATAAAAAAATGTGCTCTGAAGGGGCTAAAAAACATAAAAATAAATTTTTTACGAACAAGTATATACCTACACAACGAATTCTGATTATTTAAATTCATATTTAAAGTAAAATGAGAACAATTATTTGAGCTACTAATTATAACATTGGGTAATTTGTCTTTTTTTAAAGTAACAAATATTTTTCACTATGTCTGACACTTCTGTCAAATTTACTGACAGCACAAAAGTTTATACAACAAGCGACTCAATTCAAGGCAACTAGATACTAATTACGTAGAATTACGTAGAATTAGTAGAATTAGAGTGTTAGAATGATAATTTTTTACTGAATATAGTAACCAATCAAATTACTCAATTTCAAGTCATGTGTCAAATTTCATCCAATCACCTCTGTATTACAGCGATAATACCCTACATGTGGTGTTTTCAGTTTGGTGTTTATTTTTTATTAAAAATTAATTAAACGTCAAACTGACAACTGGATTAAAAATGTCGCTAAAATTTGGTATTGCATCTAACGATTCAATTAATTTACCAATTGTACTTTTCACAACTGTAGCTTTAAATAAAAATGAATAATATTTGATTAAAACCAATAAAGATTGTATTGAAAAGTATTAAGCTTCAGACTGACAATCAATTTTTTGATATCTACAAAGTAAAAAATTATCTTATCGAATACTCCTCGGGTCTTGATAAATACTCAAAATTTTGTCATAGAGAATCCTTCAAGCGTGTTGCTCAAAAGATAATAGCCCTCGGCCTGCGGCCTTGGGCTATCATCAAGCAGCACGCTTTCAGCATTCTCTATGACAAAATTATCTCGGTATTATCAAGACCCTAGGGGTATAACTACTGAAAACCCCATTTAAAAAGCATTGGTTATTTACGCACGCTTTCGGGGTTATAATGAAAGTCCCATATAAAAAGCGTTGTTCATTTATTTTTAACGTATGTATAAAGTATGATTTCACACATTTTTTTGGTTTGTGAATGCCTAATTTAAAAGGTGGTCGTAGATAAAATAATATATTATATTATTATTCAATTATGAAATATACCAAGCCAAAATTATAAACTAGCCTAATGCTTGAACGAGATGAAGTGTAATCGATGCATACGGCCAAAACTTTTTTCATTCATTATTTTTTATATGAAAGCTGGTTATAAAATATGGGAATAAAATGTACGGAAAAATTTCAAAAGAAAATTGAACTAACTCTTAGAAAATTACACAATATATTGAAATATAATTCCTTTATGGATAGATTATGTTCCTTTATCAACAAACAAACTGAAATCAAATATCAAGATATTTTATATTATTATTTTTATATCATGCCCTTTTATTTTCTTTTATTTTTTTGGAATTTGTTTTTTTTCAGTTTTTGGTTGAAAAAAGAGCCGGAATATTTTGTATTGTATATATACCAAGTTCAGTCCACAGAAGCAAACAAAAGCCCAGGGTGGGTTAGCTGTAGCTGTATTTTTGTAGTAGCAAACGATATTTTGATTCGAAAACCAATTATCTACAATATGTGTCAAATGTCAAAATATATGTCAAAACAAAGTCGAATTTGTTCACACATTTATTAATTATTAATTATGTAAAAGTGAAGATAATTGGGATGATGGGGATAACTACAAAAAATGTCAAGTTACAGACAAGTAAGGGAGGCAAGCAATGTGAATAAGAGAAAACGCGGGAGACCGAGAGAAACATGGGACAGCAGAGTTGGGAAAATTCTTCAAGAAAAGGGAAAAATATGGAATAAGGCAAAAATATTAGCAAGAAATAAGAAAGGGCCAAGTTTGTTCATGACGACATTACCACAGAATAATGTTAACATAATGTAATGAAATGTTTCACCAAACACCATTAAAAATGGTATTTATTTGGGTTATTGATAATAAGTATATTATATAATTCTGTAAAAGTTGCAGGTAATTTTGCCACTGTCAAAGTGACAATTGCACTGAATGGGATTATCAATGTCACTGGTACCATTTGAAAAAACCAAATAAGTTCAATAAATATTTTTACCAACGAAACCCCCTGTAATCAGTCAATAACATACAGTCGGCAATCGGCATCAATGTAATGATGTCTATTACGCACGGTAAAAAAACCGCACAGCTGTAAATCGCAGTAAATCGCACGGCTTCCCTAGCAACATCTTAGCAACTGTCAATAGACGTCATCATTTTATTCAAAATTTACTATTTGAAAACATTCAATATATTGCCACGTTTAACTATGAAAAGCCCAAGGGGCTAAGTATGTATTGATTATAATTGATAAATGAACTTTTGATTATTAACAATTAATAATGATTAAACGTTAGTTCTTTAATGTGCTTCTTTCATTGGTAATAGAGTAATAGAGATGAAGATTGAAGTTTACCAAGCACCTCTAATAATGTAACTGCTGTTTCTTATGCACCAACAAGCAAAGTAAGAGATTTATGATTTGTGTTTAATAACTGTACTGTTACTCTAAACAATTATTATAATAACTAATATTATGGAATTAAATGTTATACAATAAAATTATTAAAAATATCTATTGTTGATGTTGTTGAAGTATTATTGATAATAAGATTATAAATACAAGTACAAGTAGGTCGTAGGTAAAGTATAGTACGTAACTCGTAACTCACGGAATTACGCACTCGTCGCTACGCGGCATCGTGCGTAACTTTTCCATTCGTGCGTAAAATGCTTCTTACCACACACGTTACGTAATATACTATTATTTTCCAAAAATTTCAACAATCGATTTATCAGCTCATAAAAATCGTTCGTAAACATCCAATATTCTAAATAAATCCCAAACGACGTATTGAGCTTATATTTTATGTTCTTTTCCTCCATTTCGCACCGGAATTAGCATTAATTAAGCCAAATTTTTTACTATTGAAATGACAGTAATCAAGACTAACAAGTTGCAGCCGCAAACTCTTTGACGAAATTCCGTAGCGACACGAGTATAGGATACCATAATGTATGGCGTGCCGTTTTGGTATTTAATAACATCGTTTTAAAAGAGGAAAAAAATATATATCTCTTCTTTCAAACATTTTTATTTCGTAATTATTCTGTTGAAGAATTAAAATTATGTTTTTCATAATAATAATACGGGAATTTCTATTATGAAAAACATAATATAAATTGCCGATTTAAAATTATGAAATACATAATAAGAATTCATGAATTAAAATTATGAAAAACATAATAGAAATTCAATTTCCATTATGTATTGAAGTTGCCTAATGCAAGTACCTGAAATCGTATAGTAAATGCATTACTGCAGAATAGGCAACCTCAATACATAATGTAAATTGAATTTCTATTATGTTTTCAATAATTTTAATTCTTGAAATTCTATTATGTTTTTCATAATTTCAAATCGGTAATTTCTATTATGTTTTTCATAATGTAAATTCGTGTATTATTATTATGAAAAACATAATGGAAATTCAACAATTAAAATAATTGAAAACATAATGGAAATTGAAGAAAAAAAATTATGAAAAACATAATACAAATCCGTTTTGTGTTATTTATTCAATAATTGAATTTGTATAATGTTTTTCATAATTTTAATTCTTGAATTTCTATTATGCTTTTCATAATTTTAATACTTGAATTTCAATTATGATTCTAATAATAATAATACACGTATTTCAATTATGAAAAACATAATCGAAATTACCGATTTAAAATTATGAAAAACATAATAGAAATTCAAGAATTAAAATTATTGAAAACATAATAGAAATTCAATTTACATTATGTATTGAGGTTGCCTATTCTGCAGTAATGCATTTACTATACGATTTCAGGTACTTGCATTAGGCAACTTCAATACATAATGGAAATTGAATTTCTATTATGTTTTTCATAATTTTAATTCATGAATTTTTATTATGTATTTCATAATTTTAAATCGGCAATTTATATTATGTTTTTCATAATGGAAATTCCTGTATTATTATTATGAAAAACATAATTTTAATTCATTAACAGAATAATTAGGGAATAAACATTTTTTAAAGAAGAGATATTTTTGTTTTTGTTTTTAAAACGATGTTATTAAATACCAAAACGGCACGCCATAATAATGACTGTTTCTGTGTTTTAACATACAACACACACAAAATCAAGTAACGAGATCGTATATGTAGTCTAAAATATCGGGAGCGGCTAAATTTACACCTCTGCTTCTCTCTGACTCTCTGTCTCAGCTTCGGTAAAAAGAGACGAAACCCGATCGCGTAGTATCAACTTCATACAGTAATTTTAATATGAAACGCTAATGCAGTTCAAGTAAACGATACTGTATATTATAGTTCGCTCTTTGCCTATACGCTATCAACTGAACGTGCTTTTACTGCATCCATATAGATATTTACCTTAACATGTACCTAACAGTATTAGAGATACAGGGTCTCTCTAAAATTGGTCTAAAGGTGCCTTTAGACCATAGAATTTTTCATTTAATTTTAACAAATCGAATGGAACCGTACTTCGTATTCGTTTACACTGTTCGATTTTCAATTTGACTTGATTCGTCTGATTTTGCATTTGACAAATCATTCGAATTTTGCAAAGTAGAACCATATCTATTTCGGTTCGATTTTTCATCTGATTTTTATGATTAATCATGCGCATTGTACATTATTTGCTGTTGACAACATTCTCTTATTGGATGCGGGCAGAAGTACTCTACCTTGTTTTTGCCTCGATACATTCCCTCAAAATAGTGTCTTTCTTTTGAATTTTGCTATTTACTTTCTCCAAAAGTTTTTTAGCTCATTCGTGTGAAGTTTTTGAAGCTCATATATAGAATCTACCAACAAAAGGTCACTAGAAACTAAATTCGAAATACCGCGTTCCCTTCGACGTAATAACCATTTTCTACACCAAAACTTTCTATTTACTTGTTTCTTTTTGTTATTTTGCAGTTGTAAAAATAAAAAAAAGATTTAAAGTTGCAAGTGCAAAATATTGCTGTGTTAAAAACACTCAACTTCTCTTTTATTCGTTCCAAATTGGAATACTGTTCAATTATTTGGTATCCGTTCTATAATAATCACATAACCAGGCAGAATCTGTCCAGAGAAAATTTTTAAAATATTTAGTTTTTAAAATGTGCGGATCTTATCCATCAAGAGGAGTTGATTTTCAATCTCTCCTAGATAAATTTCATTTTGAAAGTCTAGTCTGTCGTACAGTTCTGTCATCCTTGTCTCTACTATATAAGATTTTTTACGGTGTAATTATGTGTCCAGAGATTCTAAGTAAGTTCAGTTTAAATGTGCGAATTACAATACTAGACAACATTTACTTTTTTATTGTGAAGGATCTAGAACTAACATTTTATTTAACTCGTCAGTGAATGTTATGTGTTGTATTTTTAATCATTTATGTAGTTCATGTGACTTGTTTGTTGAAGTCTGAGTTTTATTAGGAAGAAGGCTCAGTAACGTAGCTATAGCTTTTACATGGGGAGGGTTTTGGTTTTTTTCATCTGATAGGTTTAGAAGGGGAAAGCTTTATTGAAGGCGCCGCCTAAGGCAAAAAAAATCGAATGCCAGTAGTGCCGCGACCTAAAGCAATTTTTCAAGTTCAAGAAATAATGTTTTGTTTGACTTGGCTACATCCAAAAGTATTTTTAAACATCGTTTTTCGTTTTTCCACCTACTGCTGAAATGGTTATAACCATGTATATAATATTGTTTTAAGGAGCCGTCCCTTCGCCGGCACCACCTCAGTCTCTTTGGCTTATTGTGGATTCTCCTAACATTCTGACTACAGACTATTCAGCCAATCTGTCCTCTGTATTAGCTCATACAGGTTCTTTACTGGTTGGTTGTAGCTGGAGTCATTTGGGGTCTTCCATTTAGTTTTTGCCTCCTGTGGTCCAGCGTCTCACAGTTGCATAATATGTGCAGAGCTGTTTAAGTGTCCTCTTTGCATCTCCTGCATGTGAGGTCTTCGTTATACAGCCCTATTTTGTTCAGGTGCTCCTTTGTGGGAAAGTGTCCCGTGAGAAGCCCCGTTATGGTGCGTAGTTTGTTCCTGCTCATTGAGAGCAGTTCTTTTGCTAGTTTTTGTGATGGTTCTTTCATAAATTTCTTCCCATGTGTTTGCCTGGGCGTATTCTTCCAGAGTTTTATGGATTGTTCTCTTATCCACCCTTTTAACCATGACCTAGTGGAGCATCTGGGGATGCCCACAGATGGTTCGGATCCGTTCATCAGTGTTGACGATCCTGCTCTTGCAAGTTCGTCAGCTTTTTCATTGCCAGCGAT
>CAJUYH010010757.1:0-11835 GCA_910591685.1 Galerucella tenella
ACATCTTAGAACAGTTGTATGACTAACATTGGATTCTCTTAGACACTTAACAAAATATCCACTTTCACATAATCTTCAACAAAGTGTGGTTTTCTTTTCAATGGTTTGACATGTCCAAGTTCTCTGAATTGTGCATGAATTTTAGACACAGTACATTGTGAAATTTTTGGCAATTCGGGATACCTGAGATTAAGTAAGTTTGCCACTTCAACTTGACTTCTGCAGTTATCCCCGTACCCGATCGTGAGTCTCAGTTAAATATTCCATTGTTATGTCGACAAGGAAAGAGTGTTTGACAAAGATATTACTTTTTCAGTATAAACTGACAGAATAGAAAACAATCCACATTATTTACCGATTTAAAACAATCCACATTATACCTATACCGATTTTGTCTAATTATTGGCGTTTTTAGGCGTATCAGGTTTTTTTTAATATACAAATACGTCTAATAATTAGTTAGTTTAGATTTTTGATAAATCCATATTTAGCTAATTTAAAAAGGTACCAATATTTCAAGTGTAATAAATTATTAATTTTAAAATTTCACCCTGTATAATTCATAATTGACCATACATTATTTAGTTTGTTGGAATCGGTTCATTAAGAGGATTTAAAAAATATGCAAATATACAGGGTGTTTCATTAAAAAAAAACACCGACCATGGCATACTTGCGTAAATCACCCTGTACATCTACATTTATGTTTACATAACGCACAACTAAATTCAAAAGTTTTATATATATATTTTATATATATATATATTTTTATAATTTTCTAAAATAATGACTAAAAGAATTTTATTCCATAAGTGGTTTCCACACTGTATAACAGAAATGTGATATTGAACATAACTGCAGGTGAAAACGGTTATATTATTAATATTATTATTTGTAACGGTTCCAACTTAACATTGGGTTTTGCGGGTTTTTTTTCGGGCCGAGGGAAACTTATGTTCCTGGACTCATCCCCAAGGAGATGCCTACCAACCAAACCCACCTCTAGCTCACCGTTACCATTGCCTTGAAATCACCACCCTAGCATACGTCAAGACGGGCGGCGGTCCCTCACACACTCTACGTCATATTCTCCCTTCTATCATATCAAATCCTTTTCTCTCCCTTATCATACTCTCCACTACGCCACTTACTTCCATCCATTTCTCTTCCACCATCAACCGTATTTCCACCATGTTATTCAGCACTTCATCGTTTTTCCAGCATCTAAACACATTCCCCACTTCATCCTACACTTCACACCTCTCGCACACTCCAGTCTCTCTTTTCCCAATCTTATGGAGATAGCCTACTCTCGTGCCAAGAAGTAGTTCACCTTCCCGAATTGCCATTCCATCCAATCTCTGCTACTCCCAATCGCCCCTTTTGGCGCGCACTCATACTCATCCCACCTTCTCTCCATCCATTAATGTACTTTCTCTCTGGTCGCACTTCGTTTGCTCATGATTCTAGCCATCACGTCCAATGGGTAGGACCTTGACAGCACCGCTGCTGCCTCTATTTAACTATGCAAAAAGAGACATAGCCTAATATTGAAAATTTTCATAATAATGCGCAATAACTGTTGCAATGTCAAACAGCGCCCTCTAACGTACCGCATCAAAATATATTCGGAAACAATTTATATAGCAGCTTATTGAGTAGAAAGCACTTTTAAATGAGACCTAGTTTATTTAAATCCGACAACTCATACTGGAGTTATTGCCATTTAAATGAAAATATATGGTCGATTTACCTATTGAACTTTTTTTACATAAATTGGACGATTATCGGTTCTTGAGAAACGGCCATTCTTAGTTGGCCACCCGGTACTTCCCATTTTCATTTATAAAACGCGTATTTTTGAAAGTTCGAATTAAACGCTGAAGCTTGCTTTTAATACCAATAAAAAATATCATTAAAATTACTCATTTCTCCACAAACGCACCAGATTAAAAATGCCTTTTTTCCATCCCGTTGATCTCCTTTTAAAAGGTAATCTGTTATCAAAATGAAAATATTAATTATTCTGATAACAAATTTTGCATTTGAAATTTCATTCGTCGATGGAAATGATGTCGAATTTTTATACCCCGAAATTGCGGAGGAGTAATTTGAGGAATCTTCTTTCACCTTTTAACAATTAGATGATGCTGGAATTCCAGCTGATCGGACTTTCGGAGAGGTCCATACTTGAGTGGACGAGAAGTCATCATTTCGGGAATTTAATTTATCTTTTATTAAAAATATTGATTTATATCTCTACATTTTATAGGCGGTTTTTTATGAATTCCCTATAGGTATTAAGAGGCGGTAAAAAAACTCATTCGGGAATCGGTTATTGCTAACTAGAGTATTCATTAAACCACATTTAATACAGGGTATCCCAGTTGAAACTGACACATTCCTTGTGCTATACAACCCGACAGTCGTTGTCCTGTCTTGTCTTATCATATTATACAAATTCTGATATTTTGGGTTGAGAAATAAGATAGTTTTATTAATTTTCTGATAGAAGGAATATATTTCTTGAAATTTCGACTTTTCTGTATTTTCTCTCAATTTTTTGGACAAACTAAATGTATAATTTTTAAGTCAATCTTCACTGACCACCCAATTGTCCAGAATATACACGACATCTATCAAACTCTCGTTACTCAAGATATTTGACAGTCTCTCTCATCTGGCTTCCATCGCACATCGGAATTGATGGTAACGATTAGCTGCGGACCGGCTCGCGAAAGAAGCTACCAATATTAACAACCCAACACACATTGTCCAACTCGCAACCGTCCTAAAGATCTTCTTCAAAAACGTTACATAAGATTCTTGGCGACACCTGTGGCGTAGCACGACAGCACTTCATGATATCCATCCATCCACTTCTCCTCTCTCCCTTAACTTCTTAACCCGGAGAGAGCCTTCTATAATCAGAAGAATCCGAATCAGCCATACCAAACTCACACACGGATATCTGAAAATGTATTCAGGAAATCGTCCCGTTTGCCATAGCTGTAATGATATTGTGACTGTTAAGCACATACTGGCGGACTGCAAACAATTTTCTGCTACATATCAACAATTTGATCTAAGGCCTAACCTCAAGGAAATGCTCCTCCACTGCCCTAGCGAAATCAAGAAAGTCTTACATCTCCTGAATTATAAGTAAATATTTGTATCTATTTTTTCTGTTCAATGACCAGCGCTATCGAAGCACGTTAAGTTAAAATGAAAAAAAAATCCTTTTTTTTAAACGATCGTATCAAAAAATTATGCGGGTCAACCTTTGGGGACTGCTGATAGAAGTGGAAACTTGTGAATCATTGAGCTATTAGATTAAATTAGAATTATTTTTGGTTTAGAAAGAAGTGGCATTGGCAGCCAGGCTCTTCTTGAAGCTATCAGCTCTCCTGAATTGGAGATCTCAATAGAATATCGCTGCTCTGGATCCCTGGCCATTCTGGTATGGGGAAATGAGAAAGCAGACTCTCTTGCAATAAGTTCTGCCAAACAAACAATAAATACCTGAACAGCAAGAAGATCTTCAGACTTCTGGCACAATATACCAGGATTGGTTCATTCAAAGGCTTTTATACATCCTTCGAAAAATGTATCCAAATAAACGTTAGGCTATAGCGGGCATGATATAAGTATGGTTTTTTTCTTTTGAGTAATCTCTTGCACTTAATATACACCTAAATTGTCATAACGATTGATAATATTCTATCTTCACACCGTATATAATTTTCCCAATAACTTGGAATTGAAAACGAAAACACTTTTCCAAATGACAAGCCTACGTTTATTTTTTATTAGAATTGAATAAATTGGAACTCATTTAGTGGTGGAATTGAAGAGATTTTTTTATTCGCAAATTGATAAAATTGGATAGCAAATTAATTTTGTAATTTGTATAATGGATTTACCTATAGAATTAGTCCTAAAGAGACTTGTTCATTTTGTAATCAATTAAACATAAATCGCGTTCTGTTTGACTGCCCAATTTACGCTTTAATGAGATCTCAAAAGTCACTCGAATACGAAGCAATTTATTTACTGTCTAAATGATATTATGTCCTCGAGAGATAAAATGATCTCGGCACATATTCGAAGTATTTCAGAATTGTGGGGCTTGATTAAGAATCCATTTAATATGAAATATTCATTACAAGTTGATTTTTTAATGACCTCCAAATTGAATTGAATCTGTCAATATTTGAATATTTTTCCTATGTCTGTATGCACCGTTCAGAATTTAAAGCTGGCGTTTCGTGTGCTGAGAAGCAGTTCTTACCATGGTATAGTTTAGTTAAAATATATAAAGTATTATTACAGTTTCCTGTAATATTGTCGTATTTAATTATGCGAGTTACCAATGGATATCGCAAAATAATAATTATTCTAACGCTCTATAAGATTTGAAAAATATTTTTCCAAAACGAGAATATTACAGGGAACTGTAATAATACGTTGTTTCAAACCAACACGACTATTGTCAGATTTTTCGAATTTTGGTTTGTGGTTGGAGGTGAAGATGTAGCTACTGTCACATCTTTCACACTTCCGTTACTGGAAGACATGTATTTATTGTGATTTTGGTGTCTTCTCCAGTCCGGGATTAAGCTCATAGAGCTCTCGGACGGAGAGCATATACCATAGAGAAATATAATATAATGAGAGTTGTCGACCCTGTAGTAACAGTTGGCATCACAATGATCGAAGCGCACCAGGAAGGACTGGGGGAACTATTTTTTGAAGGCGGGATATTTAAATTGGTTAGTTTGGATTGTGGGTAGATAAATTTCACAATTTGTCTAAAAATTGTTTATTATATAATTATTTCATTACAAAAAATTAAATTAAATTACATTCAATTTTTTCTAGTGAAATAATTATAATTAATAAAAATTTTTAAGACATAATTTGGATAAATGAGAAATCAAAACATATTTAAATTTTTTTGCGCGATCGATCTTTTTTGTTTATTTACAGCATCGGTTGTCAGGACGGTAGGTTGTGTTTACTGGTTTCTAAGTCTAACACGTCGGTAATTGATTTACTTACCGTTCAGACGTCGGTAAGTAAACTACGTCTTAGCCCTACATATATTTAGATGGTCCTAAATAATATTATAATGTTTTTCTTATTTATTTAAACTGTTTTTACCGTGGGATAAAATTATACACTCACTATGGCTAATTAATATCGATTTATTAAAGAAACACTTACACACTATGATAAACTTAATTTATATACACACTACTTAATGTCTACTAATTTATTTACACTCGGTACAATAATTGTCCTAATTTATATTCAACACTATTTATATTCACTTCTGTTCACTCACTGTATACTGAAACTGTTTACCGATTCACTGTATACTGAACAACTACTCGATTCACTCGAAAACCCGCTATATATACCTAGTCCCTCGAAACTCTAGAAATTTCGCGATAAACCATTGTATGGCCTGGTACATTTCTAGAAAAGTCTGGATATTACCTGCGAAAGAACGATCGCATTCATCGTTTGCGACAGGACCGGCTTCAGAACTAGTGAGTTCGTAACAATATATTACTTCATTCATTACACAAGAGAAACAAAAAAATAAGAAGATTGATATTTTTCAATGAACAGAATCGAATAGAACAATATAAAAAGTAATAAATAGCATGAAAACAATTTCACCAAAATGCAGATTATATTTTAAATTGATCGAGAAGTATAAATGTCACTTTTGACATTTAGTTCATTTCGAAGAAAGTTATAGTATATTAAGTATCAAGAACGGTAAGGGTTGTTTGCCGGTTGTTTACCGGTTGTTTACCGGTCGACAGCAATGTCCAATTTTGCTGGAGACCGGTATTACCCTTAACGTTCGAAATGCTTATACCATTTTTTGCTCGATCGTATTGAAATATTCGAATTTCGAATAAAATAATTTAACTTTCTTCGAAATGAACTAAATGTCAAAAGTGACATTTATACTTCTCGATCAGTTTAAAATATAATTTGCATTTTGGTGAAATTGATTTCATGCTATTTATTACTTTTTATATTGTTCTGTTCGATTCTGTTCATTGAAAAAATATCAATCTTCTTATTTTTTTGTTTCTCTTGTGTAATGAATGAAATAATATATTATTTAGGATCATCTAAATATATGTAGGGCTAAGACGTAGTTTACTTACCGACGTCTGAACGGTAAGTAAATCACTTACCGACGTGTTAACTTAGAAACCAGTAAACACAACCTACCAACCTGACAACCGATGCTGTAAATAAACAAAAAAGATCGATCGCGCAAAATAGTTATTTATGATATGAGTGTTAAAAGTGAGGTTTTATTTTGTGAGTGAAAACGTTTGTGAAATGAGCGGAGCGAATTGAACAATTTCACGAACAAAATAAAATCACTTTTAACACAAATACCATACAATGTTTTTTGTACAACTTCCCTATTTTGATAATGAAACGAGCGAATTTGCAATGACAATAAATTCAAAATGCATTTTAGTATTCAAATAATCAAAAGATTGTTGTGAATGGCAGACGTTTACATAGCAGCGTGCTAAAAATATTTTTAACACTAGTGTTAAAAGTATTTTTAACACGCTGCTATGTAAACAATCGTTTTTAACATTGTTTGCTATCATTAAAAGTGTCACTTTTAATGACAGTTGTACAAAAAATTATTTTATTCGAAATTCGAATATTTCAGTATACGATCGCGCAAAAAATGGTATAAGCATTTCGAACGCTAAGGGTAATGCCGGGCTCCAGCAAAATTGGAGGATTCGCTACGCTCAGCCTCCAAACATTGCTGTCGACCGAAAACAACCCTTACCGTTCTTGATACTTAATATACTATTATTAAACTGTACATAATAAAATAACATAACAAAATTTACTAAAATATTTTTTGTTCATTAAACATAAGACTGTTATTCTATATACATTATTAACTTTTAAGTTCTTATTCTATCTTTGGAATTAATTATCACAGTTACATTTAAAAAAACTATCACAAATATTACCTGTTATTAAACAAAAATATTCTAATATCTCTCAAAATTGTATATCAGTTAAATTCTTATTCTATAATCTATTTGTTTAAACTAGTTAACATGAATATTCTATCATATAATTATCCAATATCACATAAAATTATTGACAAAAACAACAAATATTTTAATAAAAAGTAGTTAAAAACTGGATCCCCCATTTCCATGAAGATAGGAATAGGTCTGAAACAAAGAAAAATTAAACGCAGTACAAAGAAAAAAGAATTATTTTTGTTTGCTAGTCCTCTTATCATCATTATAATATTTTTTAATGATTAAGCGGACGGAAACTTTTATGAGCTGAGAAAATACGTATGATTTATGATCTTGACAGGTGAACCAATCAAAATTAATGTGACCGTTTGAAAAGAGTTCAATTTTCTCAATAATATTTTCTACATGACCTAAAATTGGCAAAATATTGTATACAATGTCGTGCAGCGTTGAAAGAAATTCAATGACTTCCCTTTGTACATAAATCAGACGTGTTTTATCATCATTTACTTTAAAGGAAGTAAAACTATGGTGAGCATCTAAAATGTCTGTCTGCAAATTAGCCTTGCATTCTTCACAATTGAAAGTTGTAATTTTTTTAACAACAAAACCAGAAACATAGCTTATTGCCTGAGTATCAAAATTTGAATCTTTTAATTCTGAATCTAAAAACGAGAATTCAATATTTTCCAATTCATTAAGTGTTTTGGTTTTGGTTCATTAATTTAGGTTATCTAATAATGAACAGTCACCTGCTTCACAATTTGTCTTACAACTTTGTCGCTAGCCACATTCAAAGTCAATTGTTCTTTTATAGCTATTTCATCAAATAACAAGACACAATTTTTATCAATGGACTTCACTTTCACAACCCTTTCTTTAAGCCTATCAAAAATTGCTTGATTAATTCCAGTTTCAAATGGGACTGATCTTAGAAGTGACTGTAGAGTAGATTTACTGGGCAAAGCTATAAAACGTTTAAAAAAATTATATGCTCTTGGTCCCTTTTTGTAAATTGCTAATAAGAGGGCCTTATCTGTTACTGACCATGAAGGTTTATTTTTTTTGCAATTAGCAGTACTACTTTTAAAAAAATCCATGCCTGCTGGATCTAATTTTGAATTATAATTTTGAAATAACTTTGATTCAGACAATTTAACAGCTTTTTTAATTTTGTTCTTACTACTGAAAAGTGCCTTTCTCAATTTACAAATTCTATTTTTCTGATCTTTATAAATACAATACATCTTCTTCTTCTTGGGAGATAAATTACTGACTCTAGTTTCATTTATTATACTTAAAATGCCAGATTCCAAACAGGGTTTCTTAGATACATGTTCAAAAAGAGTTTCATTGAGACTATCATTATTGTCAGAAAAATTAAGCTTTCGTTTTACAGGCGATACGGTTTTATTATTACTATATATGTCCAACTACTATTGGTGGTGGTGACTGATGTAAGGGTTGCGAAGGTAAAGCAAATTTAATAAGTTTTTTGCGTAATGAACTTGTAAATGCATTATTGTCAAAATGATCTTCACACAACCTTTTATCATTGGATGTGGAAGGATGAAGTTCTAAAATCTTGCACCACTGTTCCCTTTGATTAGTGTCGGAAGGAAATTTGAAAAATATTTTGTTTTTAAATTCCAAATTGCGAAGTGGCCAAAAATATTTACTGTTGCAATTTTTCGCAATACGAAATCTACCTGGTGATGACATTTTAAAAGTTCACTTATTTTTATTTCCTTTATTAAAACTAAAATATTAAATAAATTTAAACCTAAAATAATCCTAAATCCTACTCACCCTTGCCTCACCATTAACAATTTTAATTTTTGACTTTGACACTTTCACTTTGACTTTGACAAACAGAAGCCAGATTCACATCAACCAATTTATGATTGATTTTGTACATTTCCATTTTTATTGACTTTAAAGTTAATATACTAGGATAATCGATGATATTCATAGACATTAAGGGCAAAATGTTGAAGTGAAAGGTGATTTATAATATTTTAAAGTATTTTATTCCATTCTGCTTATGTAAAAAGTCTTGTAGTTCTCGCGACCGCAGCGACTCGATGCGCGGGTAGCGGCGCAGAAACGTTATGCCCAATACCGCCTATGCTTCAATCCGTCTTTTATTTTGTCTATGGCGTATACCTTGTACCGATGAGTTGCTAATACGCCATAACCGGTCTACAAGTTATGTTGTCCCTTCTAATTGCAAACTAGAATGGTTGGTGTTAAATATCTTGTAGATATACCAACGCCGTTTGACTTTGAAGTGTAATTCAATATCCTTAGGGGAATATAGCCCGGAAAATAGTTGTTGCTTCTTAGTTGAACGGTCACTGTCTTTCTGAGGAAAGTCTCGAAGATTAAAAGTTCCTTTAGTCCAATTTCCTGGAGGAATTTTTGGATATTTGCAGGCTTCGACTTAGGTAAATTTCCCTCTTCTGTCCAGTAATCTCCCAGATGCTGTGTCTTAGACAATACCCCGTTAAGATTCCTGTTAAAACTCTTAGCGCAGTTTTACTTTGACTTATGCATTCATTTGACCTCAACAGATTGTAGTTTGGCTCAAATACGGGTATACTGTTTATATTTTAGTCGAAGAGAAAAACTGATATCAGTTGTATCACAGTTGTTGTTTTCTTCTTATTACGTTAAAGTTAAGCTTCTACGACGATTGCAAGCAGTACAACTGGAGCAATTAGTGCTTTGGATACTTAGGGTGTAGTCCAGCAAGAAGTCGCCAGCAAGAAGTCGCCATTAAATTAAATGTATCTCAAAATGTTGTCAATTGAGCGTAGAATCGACATGTTGCAACTGGGAATGCAGAGTCTACACTTGGAGGAGAACGGTAACGAGCCACACAATCTTAAGACAGCTTAATACTCCTAATTGCTAGGAGACACCCAACATTCACGGCTTCGAGAAATTAACAGATTATCAGAACGTTTCATATTCTTAATTTGAAGGCAAGAAGACGCCCTATATACCCACGGTTAACGGCAGCGCAGCGAACATGCAGACATCGGTCGGCTATAGAGCACAGCAATTGAAATCTTGTAAATTGGAGGCATTCTAGTTTCGAATCCTGATTTCGGTTGTATACGTCTGATGGTCGAATTTTAGTCTGGAGAGAAAAAGGTATAATGCAAATTTAATGATCCCTACCACTTCTTTCGGTGGAGGTGTGTGAAGCGGTATATGTTATGATAGCTGCACTAAGCTGCTGGTCTTGATTCAGCAACCACTGCTGTAAGATATCGCGACATAGTTATTGATCCTATAAAGTACCGTTTGCTGGCGCCGTAGGCGCAATACTTGTTTTTATTGATGATAATGGTCGTCCCCACCGAGCAAGACTTGTGAACTAACGGGTAAAACATCATGGGTTTACTAGGATGGTGTGACCACCCTGCTCACAGATATGAATTGCATCGAGCATGTTTGGGCTGAAAAATCCAGGCAATTAAATCTACTTGCACAACCTCCATAAACATTGCATGCACCAATTAGCTAATCTGGGCAGCAGTTCATCAATAACTTAATCGATAGTCCTCCAAATGGAGTTACAGCATTAAGGCCAGCCCGAGGTGGTCCTCCATGGTATTCATTTTTACAAAAAGCCGTTGTAAATAGCATCATTTTATTCTACCAACTTTGATTCTAATATCATATTTTCGGTGTAAATCCCCAAATTCATAGATTAATTATTTACTTATTCTACGAGTAGTGTCCAAGTTTTAAAGTTAATATTAAAAAATAGAAAAAAGCACTGTAATAATAATGTGATAATAATATCTGAATTCTTCAAATGTTTTACCCATTCGACGGAGAGGAGAACGGCGAGAGATCGACTGTGCAAAGCAAAACTTACGCTGTTCTTTTATCAGCAAGTCACCAGAGCGTTAACTAAAATAACTCCCCGATGTATCGCCGGTGACCAACTTTGATTACAGCTGTTAGTTAGAGCTGGTCTTTTTAGAACTACTTGATTTCAAAACTATTGCAAAGCCGTTTTTATTATACCACTTCCGGATTAGAAACTCATAGTGATAAGGTGTTTAGATAAAGTGAAAAAACTAAGTTAAACGGGGTGAAAATATCCACAAATCGTGGTCTATATTGCCCAAAATCTTCTAATCTGAAAGTGGTGAACTAAGAACGGCTTTGCTATATCTTGAAGTGAACAGTGTGAACGGGCATTGACATTGGACTCTATGATGTGATAGATGGAATAGAAATGACCAGTGTATGTTCTTATCAAGCTATGTACAATAAAATATCTCACAATATATTTTAGGATACGTCAAATTGTTTTCGCAAGACTGCAAACTCTGATGTAATAATTCATTTAAAGTACCCCTGTGCGATCCACAGTAATTTTCGATGACATATTCAATTGGAAACTCAGAAAAACTTACCAAATCGCTCTCTCTTTCTCTTTGTCTGCTACTCCTGCGGCAACTTAAATTAAACTTCCAATTTATATCTTTCTTTGATTAAATTTGAAATGGCAACACACTCCTACATCATTATTTTGAACTAATAAATCTCGCAGTTCACTTGGAAAAAATTTTATATATATTTTTTTTAAATAAGTGGATGGTTTGAATTCGTGATAAATTTCAAGTCTCAATTATTATTAGATCTCGAATAATAGTTTTAGAACAAACAACCAAAAGCTTTTGATAACATCATTGATAATGAAAGTTTTGATTGTGTTTCGCAAATTAAGGCCCTTGGAGTTATATTTGACTCG
>CAJUYH010010758.1:0-11835 GCA_910591685.1 Galerucella tenella
CTACAGATACAGAGTTGCAGAAATACAAGATAAAGACTTAGTAGAGGGAATCTTAAAAAAAACCTTCTTTCCTTTTTAGAAATCAGAAATCTTGGTATGATGAACAAAGTATAACTTTTCATAGAAATTCAATACGGAATTTATTAACAAAGTGGATTGAGTATAGGGCTCGTACCTTTTAAAATTTCGGTCATCTCCTTTATTTTATTATCTACAGAAAGTTATTGTTTTGTGACTATTCAAATTGTACTTACTTCTGAGAAAGATTCAACTGAAAGTCGAACAGATAATTTATCTTCCTCGTTAGAAAGAGGAGGTACGTAATCTTCGTCGTCACTCGTTAAACCTAATTCACTTCCATAGCATTGGTGAACCTGCAACCAAAAAAATAATTCAATAATAGATATGAGTAGATCATAGCTTTTTACAAATTAAGCTCAAAATTGTATAAAAAAAATCTTGAGCATCAATATTATAAAGCCATGTAAAGTGAGCAAAAAAATGATATGAACAAGGGGTTTATTGAATGGCCATTAAGATCACCAGATCTTACTCCTCTAGATTTTTACCTATGGGGATACCTTAAATCCAGAGTATGTGAGCCATTTGACGACACTTGCTGAGCTGCGTCTAAGAATAATCAAAGAACATTATAGGATTGCTATTCAGACCCCACAAAAGGGTTAGAGAGGTAACGAAACAAAGGATCTACTTCTGACAAGTAAATGAAGAACATTTCGAGCTCTTTCTGTAGTATGTTTAGTCCCTTTATTTTAAAGATATTAATGTAACAATATATGTAATATTTTGAATATTGCCCGACATTGTTGTATGTTTTTGACTTTAGCAAGGTGAGATCTTTACAAAATCTTCAAAACCGTGCCATGAGAATTGTATTGCGGTGTAACAGTAACACGCCAATAACATTGATGATACAAACTTTAGAATTGTTTTCTACAGAGAAAAGACTTATATTTGGCAATGATTTATATCTATAAAAAGATCAATCAACTTCTTCCATCTTATTCAAATAAGTTGCAAATTTTTACTCATTAAGTGTATCATTACAGTACTAGAACAAAAAACAACTTATATGTAAAAAATCAAAAGAAGGCTTATAATATTAAACAATGAAACTTTAAGGGTTATATTGATTATAGTAAGTGTTGCCGGTAGTGGAATTGCAAAATTATCAATTTTCTAATTAATTTGAAACCATTTAATCTACCAATGTTGTTCATTTGTTTTTTAAGATTCTTGTAAAGATTGATATGTTAAGAAAATTTTTTTTTATTCATGTATGTGCAGTTGATATTTTACTGTGTATTTATTTGTGAATTTTTCCAAAGAAGATATATGAACCCTATAATATGGAGACCATATTACACATGCATTTTGAAGAAGAGAACAAACTAAACTATTATAAAGAATTATCACAGCCTTCACCGATAAATCTTTGGAATTTCGCATTAAAAATCCTAGCCTTTGATAACCCCTACTAGTGGTTATATTGATGTGTTCAATAAATGACAATTTTGTGTCGAAGAATACACCCAAATCTTTGATTAACTTAACATGTTTTATTGATTCAGTTCGGAGTCTGTAGTTATGAATAAGTGGATTTGATGACCTAGTAAAAGTAATGCAATAGCATTTATCAATATTCAGTGTCATACTATTAACAATACACCAATTTGTGAATCAACATCAAATTGTAATTTACAGCAATCTTCAACACTCCTGACAGTTTTGTAAATTTTTAAGTCGTCTGGAAATAATAAATATTTTGAATGTATAAAAATAGATCCAATATCGTTAATAAAAAGGTTAAAAGGCAACGGACCTAAATGGGACCCCTGTGGTACCCCCGAAGTGACAATTATAGGATCAG
Source organism: Galerucella tenella (assembly GCA_910591685.1). Classification (NCBI taxonomy): domain Eukaryota; kingdom Metazoa; phylum Arthropoda; class Insecta; order Coleoptera; family Chrysomelidae; genus Galerucella; species Galerucella tenella. The sequence continues at coordinate 1,892 of CAJUYH010010758.1, forward strand.
ATATACAGTTTTTTATTTTTACGAATTGTTTTCTATTGGTTAGATAGCTATGCAACCAAGTCAAACGCCATGATGGAAATTCCATTTCACCCAATTTGTATATAAGAATGTCATGACATACTCTATCAAAGGCTTTGCTGAAATCTGTATAGAGTCAATCTGTATTCCTTACTCCATATTACTGATTATGTCATTCTGATATAACAGGTTGGTCACTCTTGACCTACCCGAAGTAAATCCATGCTGTTCATTAATAATAACATTCCTGCATTTCCAAGCTAAAAATCTAGTTATTAGCAACTCAAATAGTTTAGGAATCATGCTGGGCTTACTGATAGGACGGTAATTTTTTATGCTAGATTTGTCACCCGCTTTAAATATGGGAGTAACACAACTACTCTTCCATTCGCTAGGATGACTTCATGGCAAGAGACTGGTTGAACAACATACACAAAGGTACACTGGGTGTATACACACACCTCTTAAGGAAGAACAAAGGAATTCCATCAGGTCCAGATCACAGGGTATCTTTTAAATTTAAGATTTCAGAAAATAGCTCCCCTAGATGAATATTGAATGGATTAATATCAAGTGACTTATTCACTGACAAAATGCTATCTGCTGACAACACAGTAGAACTATATACCGATACCGATATACCTCATTATTTTTTGATAATTTTTTTTAATTGTTTCATCCAAAATTTTAATATTACACCATTTGAGTTCTGCTTTTAAACCATTTCCAACGAAGTATCGCACGACCGTATGGGTAAAGGGGGAGACAATTTTTTGTATGTTATAAAACAACGGGTTCTTGGAGTTTTCAGCTTTTTCTTAAAAAAAGGGAATTTCCTAGAGTTGTAAGACTTAAAATCCATATACATACAAATTTCGGGTAAAAAACATCTTTACATTCATGCACCCCCGTATATTTTCAAATTTCAAGAGTAGTATCGCTATAGAAGAATCGACCTACCTTTCACAAAAAAAATCATCAAAATAAAATGACTGGTTCTAGAAATAATCTATATCTATTAACCGACTAAAAAAACCGCAAGCGACTAGTAGTTGACCCGCCAAAAAAGAATATCCCCTAGAACATAATGAAGCAAATAGGAGCATTTTTATTTTGGTATATTTACATACCCATTGCCACATTTCTTGGGTAGTCATAGGTTGATCCATAAGAGCGTTTTGCCATACCCGAAACAACATTAAATAAGTCTTGTCTCTCGAAACAAAACTGGAAAAGAAATACTTGTCTCCTTTGGTACTGATTAAAATCGCATTTGGTATAACGATTGCCGTTTTCTCTTTTGTTATTGAAGCGACGTCTTTCCATTTTAGAGTCAAGTTAGTTTCCCAGCCGAAAATATTTGCGTAAAAGCATAGGTAATTTTGTGTTACATATAGTCGTCCTTGATGGAGAATTTCTTTTTGTAAAGCACAAGAATAATCTGAAAAAAAAGTAAAAGGAAAAAATTATCACCTGATTTTTTTTCAATGAACAATATCCTCACAAGTCTACACAACTGATGGGAATCTATCGAATGACGTGATATAAACTATCTGATAACATTATCAAAATAAGACTTCGAGTAGATAAGTAAAAATTAGTTACAAGTTTTTCTAAAATCCGATTTAAAGCAATGTAAAATTTGGATGAACTTTAAAAATCTGGAGATTGGTGTCAAGTGACTCGTGTGATTTTTATATTTTAATGTTGGCTATTCAATAAACTTATCTGATATACAAGCTGCTTTGAACTTGAACTTTTCATGATTTTTTTTACAGTCCTGTAAACAAAAAATAAGTTTTTGAGATGTCACCAATTACCTTGATCGTCCTACTAATCAACCCGACAAGATGTTTTTTATTTGGTATTGGGGATGTACACAAAGAATTTTCAATAGGTATAAAAGGTATAAAATATTTTTTTCTACAACCTCGATAAATGTTCATTTTATAACCGTAACTTCAGCACATTTTGTGCAGAATTTCATTTTTGCATCGGCTGCTAGGCAAGTTGCTAAGCAACAAATGCGAAATGGAATATTTCGTGTTAGGTTTAGGTTCACTCTAAAATCACGAAGACTACGGCTTGTCAAATTATGACGTCCAGCGCCAAATTGATGAAATGTCAAAAATCGTTTCTGTCAAAGTTTTAGTAGGTAACGAGTAATTTCATAGTTGTTTTCTATAAATGAACGATATGTTGTCATAGAAAAAGTATAGTATGCAATTCGCAATAAAATGGTCATTTTGCACTCGTATCAATTGCACCACTTGCCTTCGGCTCATGCTGCAAATTTCATACTCGTGCAAAATGGGCATCATTTTGTGCTCATTGCATAATATACTATTTCGGCATAGGGTAATCTACACATTAAAATTTTATGTAGAATCCGAAAAGTTCATAATATACAGGATGTTACATTAAAAATAACAAAAATGTCGTTCATTTTCGGTATAACCGGAAAATCAAGCTAAGCTCAGGTAATTAGCTAACGGCTAATTTTTTTTAGTTAATGAATTACTTATTATTCTCGGGAAGGTTCAAAAATTAATATTAATGTTTTTTAATGGCAAACCCACGACAGCATCGTAATTTGATGTTTTATTATTATTATAACAACTATACTAACAAATTATGCTGATGATACAAATGTACTCATTTTGGAGATAATTATAATGAAATAAAAACTGAAAGACATCTGTAATTTAAAAAATGGCTGAATGGTTTGAAGGGAACTTTTTAATCATGAATAACAAAAAGATACAATGCTTTCTATTTAAACACAGTCGTAATGGAATTATGTATCCTAATAATATTGAGATTAACAATAATGTAACTACATTTTCGTCAGAAATTAAGTTTCTAGGGGTCACAATAGATGAGCATATGAGCTGGATGGAAGATGTACAGCTGCTCTGTGGTAGATTAAGTAGAAATTGTTATTCTTTAAGGGAATTTAAAAAAGTAGTTAACATCGTTGACATATGGAATTGTTTTTTGGGGTGGTTCACACGGTCAAACTGTCTTTGTATTACAGAAAAGGGCAGTTAGAATTTTGGCTGACTTAAAACTACGTGAAACCTGTAGGATGGTATTTTAAATCTTTAAATTTATTAACAGTACCTGGTATATACATTTATGAGTGTCTTTGTTATGTGTATAGAAATAGGAAATATTTTTCAGATTATACAATTACACATGAGTATCATACGAGACAGAAACATATTTTCCGATACCCTATCCATAAAACATCATTCCTTGAAAAGGGTTGCTTATATAGATGTTTGTTAACGTTTAACCTACTACCTAAAGAGCTACGGGATATTACTTCCATACATAAATTTAAATAGACTATAAAGAAGTGTCTCAAATTTGCGGAACCATATAGTATAGACGATATAAATAGCAATACATTTGTGAATTTTTGATTCAATGTTCCACTCATATATTTTTATATTTCTTTTCATATTTGTTTTTTACTTTTAATATGTTTGTTACTATTTTAAATATAGCTTAGTGAATATTAACATTGTACAACATGTGAGAACGTTTAACATTGTGGATTTTAACTGTTTTTATCAGTTTAAATTTTTAAATTTTCAAGTATATCTTATATTACATTTTTACAGAGAACTTTTGACATGTACCATACAATGTATACAACTTTTTCCAAAAATGTATCTTGTCACTAGTACGAAATAAATGTAAAAAAATATATATATATAAATTTGAATAAAAATTTCTATGATCAATTCTGTAAAAATAAATTAAATAGCTTTAAATAAATAGTTTATGTTTAAGTAGTAATCTCTACTAAATATATTTATTTATTATAACATCAAATTGTTAACGAAAAAGCAATTTTAATACTTGATTTTATCTCCGTCACATAATACATGGTTTAAATTACGCCTGCTTTTTGTGAATTCTCTACGTGGATAGAAATATTATAAGCTCCGAAAATGCTAATTATTATTTTTCTTATACCAAACTAGAGACATGACTAAAAAAATCGGTAAGTCAAGTATTACAGTACGAATGAGATGTTTAATATCGAAATGAGACTTACCGAATGTATCATGTACCATATTTTATTTCACACTATAGATAACTGAATTTTTCATTCTTATGTCTCATTATTTCAATAACCTGAATATTTGACATTATTAGGTGCTTTTTTGTATTGAGATTGCAATACCACTTCTACATAGCAATGATGTAAATATGCATGTTAATAAATTGACAACCCAGAGGAAGTAAGTGTTTCTTAACACTTACCGGCTCTGATATTTTTACTTACCGGATTCAAATGGAATCCGTAAACTAAATCTACCAGACAGTATGAAATAGTATTGTTTTCATGTTCATACCACAACACTTAAAACTAGAAATTTTGAAATTGTTTCAGTTTCCAAAAAATTTTAAATGGTCAATTATTTCTCCTCAAATATTTCATCTACATTGAATATTTATAACCTAATAAATTTTTTGTTGAATATACTATTTATAATCTATTGTGAACCTGTGAGATTATTTGACCATGGTAGAAACATAAGAAAATTCAATTCTCCTTCAAGAGGAGCGAACTGTTATAGGCTTTTTTGGCTTCCTTCGGCCATTCTGGAAGGAATAATTATTTAAAGCTCTGGAAAAGAAATGGGAAGAGTGGAGTTAGGTATCTGAGAGGCATGAAGCATGCAATATAGTTATGCTAGTTGGAAGCAAAACTCATCTCATTTTATCTTGACAAGTATAACATGTTGTTTATAATGGACTTTGATGTGTTCAATTAGTTGAACTGTTATTTTAGGTAAGGTTTGTAAATATTTATGAAGATAAAGATGTTGAATAAAAGAAGTAAATTTGAATTTGATTTGTTATTACATTATTTGAGATTGTGTGACGGGTCAACAGGATACTTTTAAATAGATTGTGTTGATGATTCAGCTTTAAGTAACATCAACGAGCTACTAGTCTCTAAGACTCTCCTCAGGAACTAAGTAGAAGTAAGGGGACACAATAGATCTTTTAGGTCTCTGTGAATGTCATCCAATTATTACTGAAGTATATCCTTCTTCTTTAATTTGTGTTGGAGTACATAATCTCATGTCTTTCTAATTTGTATGACTTTTATATTTACTTAAACTCAACCTATGAAAAATAATACTTTTACAAAGTAAATCCAGTTTTTCATCAAGATTTTGATAGTATCTATTGTAACATGCCAAACTCACATTCTCACATTTTTCAAAAAAAAACAATTCAATGATTCTCTTCATTTCGAATTCTAGTAGCAATTAGGATTTTATAAGAAATCCTTTTAATCTCCAGCTGCTGTAGACTCAGGCTGAATCACACATTTAACACATTTTTTCAGGAGGTTATTTCTTGAACCACCCATTTGATTTTTATTGTGAAATGTTGGTCAATTCAACTGTAGTTAAACTGTGCTTTAAATTTTAATGTGACTAGAGTTAAAAAATCCTCACAATCAAATCAGTTCTTCAAAAGATAACCACTTCTAAAATGTGTAAAATTTTTGGTCAGTGTAAATATGATAAATATCTTTTTCTATTCCCTCGCTTTATTTTTATCAATAGATATGCAGGAACTGTATTTTAATGATATCCATTAATATACAATGTTTTTATTATGACACAAATTTTCATCCAATAGGAATCCCAATATTTAGTCAATATCTAAAATAGCTATGACAGATATTCAATCAATTTTTGATTGTTTTCAGAATTTTTGTATGGATACAATTGGAGTTTGGGAGAAAAATATAATAGCTATTATGATAATTTCTCAATAACCATTAAATGTTAATTGAGTAATAAAATCGCAACAAAAATCATCAGACCAATATAATTATAAAAAATCAATTTGCTTTATACCATACCTACAACTAGCCTTTCATCATCTGGTACTTCTTTGAACAATTTCTTGTAAACTTCAGATTTAGATTTGTAAGTAGTGGGGTACAATGAATTGAACCAAGAGGATTTTTTCTTTCCTCTACCTTCTCGTCTTTCTTTACTTGAATTTGTTAAATCAGATTTGATATCTTGTGGTGGGGTTATATCAATACTATTTGTGTTATTTACTCGCTGACTTGAACAGCTGTCTTGACTCTAAAACAAAGAATAACACTTTAAAAAAACATTTTTATATTCTTGCCAAACCAAACAAAATAATTGCGGCAATTAAGGATGGAAGGTGATCAAAATATCTTCACTTTTTGCAAACACTATTTAGTAAGTATTTGAAAATCAAATATTGATATAACAATCATGCAAAGTAGAGTACAAATTACAAAATTTGGTGTCAAAGTAATCATCAATAGAACACGAAAATAAAAAAAAACATAGTAGAATTTTAATGCGCATACTAGTTTAAATTCGATAAATGTAAACAAACGCGCATTACAGAATTTTAACATATTTCGATCTAAAGACTTTTCTACATAAGTACCCTATGTAGAACTAACTACAACACACTTTTTTATATTGTGAATTTATTTAAATAATAAATTTATTGAAGCTGCAGATCTTTTCCACAAAACTTGAAGACAAAGGTTTTTTATGGGTGTGTAATTCATAGTACCTACTACAGTTAAAAGGGTAAAAAAGTATAGTTCCATCAATAAAACGAACGTGCACATGAGTAGTCACCATGGCAAAAAAACCATATTTCATTAAGCATATTCTTTAGATTTAGCCTTCTGTAACCATCTCCTGTTTCCAAAGCTGTTCGGCGGTAAGAATTTAAATCCGTCATTCACTTTTTTCTCTTTAAAATTAACAGTGGACGGGAATAGTACTGCATTCAAATCAAAGTGACTCTTGCGAGAAATTAAAATTGCGACTGACTTATTAAGCAGCTCTGGTAACATGAGAGACAAATCTAGGACTAAATGCATCCTAAATATTTGCCTTGCGAACGGGTGTATTACAGATAGTTGTTTGTCGGTAAAATATATCAAAATAAATAAATATTAAATTACCATATATTTGATTATTGTATTTAATTGATACTTGCCGTCGACTTTACCCTTTTCGTATCGATATTCATTAAAATAGAGCTCATTTCAATCACCCCGCAATTTTGGTTGTAACTTAAATTGTGGTTATCGTTAAAACGTGTTGTATAAACAGGTGGAACTATTAGTTAGGCGATTCATTTCGTGATAAGATAAAAAAAGATAAAAACTAACTAACCGATTTTATTTATACTGCACACTTGCTCAATAATCAGCTATTTTTGAAACTTAAGTAGCAATGCAAGATAATAGAATTCCTAGTATTAGTCTAGTAGGGAAGTGAGTTTTTTGCGAAAAATAGTTCTGATGATTTTAAAAATATGGTTTGGCTTTTTGGATTCAGAATTAAATTTTGAGAAATGGTAATTTTTGAATTTTTTTGCCAAGAAAAATTGTAATTGTTATAAACAAAAAACGTATAGAGAGAATGAGGGTCTCCGTTTTTTGGTTAAAACTTGAAAAATATTAAAAATAGCGTCTTTTTGAAAAATTTTCAAATTTTTTAATTCATAACAAATATTTAAAAAAAATTATTTTGTGATGCTGTTGGCTTGGCGGTGACGCCGCAGCTGCAAAACGGCCGCGCGGAGCGGTATTTTCAACGTCAATTTAAAATTATAAATAATGGAGTTACAGTTTCGGGAGTCGGGACTTGTCGTTCTGAAATTTTCTCCTCTTTTAGAATCTTTTTTCAAAAAGACGCTATTTTTAATATTTTACAAGTTATAACCAAAAAACGGAGACCCTCATTTTCTCTATACGTTTTTTGTTTATAACTATTACAATTTTTCTTGGCAAAAAAATTCAAAAATTCCCATTCCTCAGAATTTAATTCTGAATCCATAAACCAAACCCCATATTTTTAAAATCATCAGAACTATTTTTCGCAGAAAACTCACTTCCCTACTAGACTATATTAAATAAACTCAAAAGACTGGACATGTGTGGGCAAATTTTAAAATTATATTTATATATGTTACGCCCATTTGGACTTTTTACTTCAAGACAGTCTTGAAATAAAGTATCTTAAAAACGCTAGACTACACAGTGACATTAAGATTTAATGTAGAATCCGAGAAATCCATCATATATAGAGTGCTACATTCAAAATAACAAAAACTTGTTCTCAATCTATACCAATTCAAGATACATATTATGTTAAATAAGATAAGGTACCTACCAGTTGACAGCCAATAGGAATGCAGCATCCCAATATTTGGTCAATATCAGATATGGCTATCTACTCCACAATTTAAAACCTACCTTTCTTATCCATGTTTTTTTTTTTTCCCCTTCGGAGCCGTCCTTTCGCCGGTACCACCTCAGCCTCCTGGGCTTATTGTGGATAATCCATCTTATCCATGTTACAAAAGCACTAAGGCTTCAGAAATATCTCCCTTACCTAATTTTAACTGAGCCGTTAGTAGCATGTATTTACACTTCATAATAAAGAAATTAGTTAATTTCAGTATAATCTATATTAACAGATACAAAACTCTCTCCAACTCCCTTTTTTGTAATTCAACATTAATAATTATCCTTTCATTTTTATTCACTGTTGACTATTTAATATTCTATTTCTAACATGGAATTTTCCACTTTGCACTTTGATGGTAACAGAAAAAACAAACAGATTAGTGAAACACATGAGGCACATTTATCAAAACACATTTTTTATCTAAGTTGATGGACTTGTTAATACATATTTATTGTTGGTATTTTTCCTGGTCATTGTTACAATTATTTGTAACATAATATATTTTGTGTTATCACAATATATCTGATTTAAAAATAATTTTTATTAAGTACTTAAATTTTTTTTAATGAGTGGGTTGCAGATTTTCCAAATTTTTTTTTTGTGTTTGGCAGTTATAAGTGAATAAAAATTTATTTATGTTTTGTTGAGTAGGAGAAGGGAAGTACCCATATCTTTTTTATGTTAAAATGGTGTGGCATTTATTCCACAAATAATAATAAACGCCTTTATCATTTTATATTAACAAAATTACAATCAATACATACATAGTAGGTACCTATTTAAAATAAAGGGCAGAGTTCATTTTCTATGACACCTAGTATCATTACGAAAATGTTCTTCCTCTCAACCCATGAAAGAAAAAAACAAATGTGTATCATACATAATTAGTAGAAGAAACGTGAATATACTGCTATATAAGTATCGTATAATAAGTGTAGGAGAGAATTATGATTGCCTCTGAAGTAATATATGTTTAAACTTTGCTTTGAACAATAAATGCTTCATTTTGATAACACAAAAACCTTTTACTTTGAATGCCAAACCCTTGAAGTAATACATTTTTCTTATTTTTTATGAATATACACTACATATTTTCAAAGCCAAAGGTTAGGCTTATTTTTATTCCCTACAACTGTTATGAACTCATAAAAACAGTCAGAATATTATGAAACACCCTGTATCATGGAGGTATAGCAATTGGGTAGTACTAGATAGGAAGGGATAGTATACAAAAATTAGAAAGTAGCTGAGACATTAGCTGAAACAATATGAAACAACAATTATTAGTGATCAATTTCCAAAGTCTAAATTACTGAATGTTGAACTCACCCATTCACATATCCATATTGTTTAATATAATACAAATGGTTAACTGTGTAATTATGTACATAAATTACATGCTTTATGAATCAGTCCATGTTTCGTACAGAAATTACTTTACACGAGCAATGAAAAGCAAGTGAAATGACCAAGTATAAGAATTTAAAAAAATAACCATTGCTGACACTGGAAATATTTCCTTATTTTTATTGTCTATATGTGTTTTTTCATATAAAAAAATATATGCTCTTAAGAAATTAACAACAAAATAAATGAATTTGTCATCTGTAAGTTATGTTAATGAAA
>CAJUYH010010759.1:7502-19337 GCA_910591685.1 Galerucella tenella
GGCTAACGCTAATATCATTTACACCACTGATAATTGAGATTTGAAACCCTTGATATTTAAAAAACTTTTTTCTACTCCTATACTTTAAGTTGTTAATTAAATGCCAATTTTCAGTTTCATAATGATACTCATTATAACACTGGTTTTCATTATAAAACTGAAAAATTGACCAATAGAAATCTAGATTTTCGAATACCCAATATTTTCTGTGAAATGTTTGACAGTGTTTTATGACAGTTTAAATCTTTTACGTTAATACACTCGCATTAACCATACGAAACTCGCCTTTGGCTCGTTTCGTATCCCGGTTAGTGCTTGTGTATTAATAACCATCATTACAATATGATCGTTGCATTATATACTATTATATTCAAAAAATTTTATTCAACAAAAGTTCATTGATTGTTATGGTTAACTCAACGGCATGCAAGTTTTCAAGACTAACGATTGCGAGATTCTGAACCTTGTTAGTTGTGGAAAAATCGAACGATATTAATGATCAATTATTTAGTTTCTGGAAGTATAACTACAACTAGTTAGAAGTTGTTGAACGTAGTTTGTAGATGGAACTAATACTAACTTATGTATTGATAGTTTATGTCCAGTGATATAACAATTAGGTACTTAGTGTATAGTTAGTAGCTTGTGATTCAAAATATGTTGATCAAAAAAGTATTCCAAATATAAATTACAGGTGGTGTTGAATATTAAATACGTTCTTATTAACAAAACTATCTGTATCTGTAGAGTAGGGAGGGTGAGTGTGTAGGCTCACAACACTTGGGCCACATGTGACCCATTGTACATCCTCCCAAGGAGTTGTGCTCTTAAGTCATCGTCCATCCTGTCCTTCTCAGGAAGGTGGACGGGTCACTAGGAGACATCTCCTTTATATCGACAGATGTAGGCCAAGACTCACCGAACACACAATCTCTTATTGACGATAACTCCGGACACTCGCATAAGACATGCCTGACAGTTTCATCTTTCTGTTCACACATCCTTCATAGAGGTGTGTCCACTAGCGCCATAGTATGGAGGTGTTTCCTCAGTTGACAGTGACCAGTCAGAAATCCTACTGTTAAACGTAGGTTTTCCTGGTCATCGCCAAATATTTCTCCGGCGCCAGCTTCCCAGGGTCGCCCAGGGTGTTCCTAGCAAGACTGCATCCTTTAATTCCATCCCATCTCTTAAGGGATTGAGCATGGGTGTAACGTTTGGCTAGTTCCGCAATTGTCGAAGTCGTTAGGCCGTAGGTGTCACTGGGTCCTAGAATTTTTAGTCCATCGACTTCCCTGGCTAAAGAATCAGCAATGCGATCTCCTTTACTCCTGTCGTGCCCTTTAACCCACCTCAGGATAATATTGTTATCTGCCGAGGCGTCATCTAAATCTAGTACTAGCCTCGATATAACACGTTGTCTGTTCAAGGCTAATAGGGCTTGTCTACTATCAGTGCAGATTATTATGCTTTTGCCAGAAATTCCTCTTCTGGTTAGTTCTTTTGTGGCAATTGAGATACCAGCCAGTTCTGTTTGAACCACGTGCTGGTATAGTTTCCCATTAATCACTTAATCTTTGGGCTTAGTGCTCTCGAGTAAACTCCACATCCTGAGCCTTCTTTCATTTTTGAACCATCTGTAGATATGCGTATTGCATTTTCAGCATCTGGCTCTGTGTTCTGTTTTATTTGAATTTTGTAGGGTTTGTTAAACAAAAACCTGGGTTCAATTGCATCGTTGGCTGCCTGCAGCAGAGGTAGCGCAGTGAGCGCTTTCTGCCATAGGCTTAACCTCAATTGGCCCACTCCTACTTCGGGGTTTACACCAGCCGTGCGCAATCGTACCATGGCCATCAACGCAACCTCCTTGACGTACAGGTCCAGAGGGGTCAGACCAGTAATTAGTTCCATTGCTGTGGTTGGTGTTGTTCTCATGGCTCCTGTGATGTTTAAACAAGCCATTCGCTGTATTTGATATAATTTTTGGACGGCCGATGCTTGTAGAACCTTCGGTCCCCATGCAATTGCTCCATACTATAAACAGTGACATATTAAGTTCTTACATTTGGAGTACTGATGAGCAAAGCAAAGCAAGGCATTTTATAATATTTGAAGAAAAAAATGTCCCCTACTATAAGTCTATTAACTATCAAATTATGTAGTTTTTGGTCGTGCTGCAAACAAAGTGCTCATGCGAAAAGTTCTACTTCCCAAACACGTTAGGTAATAGTATATTATACACCAAGGTGGTAAAGACTATTATTATTGACCGAGCGGAATAAGGTGCGAGCCTGATAAATGTCTTCGCCACCATGATGTATATACAAGTTTTTCTACTACTAGCCAAATTTAAAACAAAAATTAAAAATAATTCACAAGCGCATCACGAGAAGTGTCTACCCCGTCGGCTGACTGACAAGTAATTTTTCGATATATTATGAACGTACTCTTTATGTCATCAGTCATTTTTGGTTGAGCGCGAATTTTGGCATTTTTATTCAAATAATTTTATCTTGATAGGTAGTCTCAAGCAGCAAATATGCTAAAGACAATCTCCTGGGTATACAAAATTATGTTGCACAAGTTTTTCTTGAACTACTATTCCTGAATTTTCAAAATACTTGACCGTTATTGACCTAGCTTGATAATAAAAAAAATATTAACCTTCTCAGTTGGTTGGAGGAAGCAATAATTGTCAACTTCACAGCTAGTAGTGGAAAAATAACTATTTAACTCCGTCGTTATTGCGGTTGCAATATCATTAGTTTCTATTGCTTGAGTGTAATTCAAGTTTATATAAAGTATTTCATAATTACTGGGAAGTTTCTGGAAAGAGGTGTGTCTTTAGTCATGGATCTAACTTACTACACCACTATCAATCCAGTTCTTATGGAAAACGGAGACTCCCTAAACTTAGTTGTTTTTGTAACAAAGAGGTGTATACTCCAAAGGGTTACTCCTAATTGAATGTATCTTCAAATGGGGTGATAACAAATTGGTAGAGTATTGAATCAACAATTTCAATTATTGTGTTTTACTCCTCAATTTTCATTTCCTACTTTCTTAAAAAAGTCTATGAGGCTGAAAGAACCATAAAGATAGTCTTTTAAGCACAAAACAGACTGACTTATAAAAGTGGAAGTTTATAGGATTATCTAGAATTTAAAAATAAGGTTTCAAACCCATCCACCTGAAGTGCTGACTGTAATCAAGTTGTCTAGGTAATAGGCAAGGTTTCTGTTGATAAGGACAAAACATAGACTCAGAATAATCATAGAAGTGAAATTCCTGTGTCGAGGTATGACAGAAGACTTTCAGCGATCGCAGCGGATGGGTTCAGAACTATTTCATAGCGGAATGAAGTCTCTATTTGCTATAGAAATGTTTTGTTCGTTTATTTTACCAGTCAGCGGCAGTCAGTTTCTAAAGGTAGATAATAACATGATAATAACTAAAACGGATTTAGAAAGTTATGTTTCACCACGCACTAAGTAATACCTAGGACTGATCAGTATTTTTTATGAGTGTAGGCCACTTTATTTCCGCCGCCCCATGTACATAACTTTCTAAAATAATAATTTTCCATTTGTAGTAAAGAGGCCTCCTTTATTACAAATGGAAAATCATTGTTTAAATAACCGAATGAAAGTTAAATAAACGAATGAATAAGTCATTAAGAAAGAGAGCGTAAACAAACAAGATATACAATTTTTTACGGGGCTTTTTTTGGAAAATCATCTATAATATCATCATAGTTTATAGTGCTCATTATCTCTGCTTCTAAAGCTACATCCTCAATCAATCTGCTAGCGGAGTGGCACTTCAGCACGCGTGCTGCAAAACTGATACACATCCTCAATTCAGTCAGACTGAATGTGATCGCACATGCGCATTTTCTTTGTTATTACCTCATTTTTGAGGTAATTGAAAAATTGTACAGTTTTACTTGTTAATAATCCTATGAATATGAATATTAAGAAATGGTCGATAAAAATAATACAATCAATGATGAGTTTTTGCTATAATGTACCTATAGCAAACTATAAAAGAAATAAATTGCTTAACAATGATTGCTCTGCTTTAGTTCTAATACTAATAATATTCAGTGGCGGCTCCTTGAAGGAAGCTAAGGAGACTCAGCCTCCTCAACAATTTATCTAGCAAATAGCACCAGAAATATTTTGTTGATTATTCTTCATTTTATTTCCTGTTTATCCAATTTTTTCAAATTTCACAATCAATTCCCCGTTCTCACTACTTATTTTAGAATCTGACAACAGTTATCTGAGGCTAGATTCCACAAGCATCTCTCTGGAAACAAGTGTTACTCAACACAGTTGCCATTTTGCTAATACCGTCAAAAACGCGAAAATGGCAACACTCTCTGTGGGCTAGCCTTTCGTAATTGCGATGATATACGAAGTACGAACCACGAATACGAGCGTGGGTTCGCCGGTTTGTTTTGTTTTATGTGATTAGCGGGAATAATTAAGCGGAATAATTAAGGTTAGAATAATTAGTCTATTTGGAAAAATATTTAAATTTAAAATGAGTTCTTGTGCTAGTGATTCAGTTGCTGAGTTTTTAAAAAATCCATTTAGAGGATTAATATATGATAGAGAAGTGTTTTTTAAAAATGAACGGCCCCTACCGGATTTGAAGGGATTAATGTTAACAGGTAAGTATCAAAATCGATCATTCAACACTGACAATTATAAAAAATATTCATGGTTAACGGGATCTGAGGTACACAATAAATTATATTGTTGGAATTGTTTGCTCTTTACAACTGATCATTCTTCATGTTGGGGGCGCTTGAGTTATAATGATTCAAAACATTTTTCTCGCGGTCTAGACAGACATGAAAAATCCCAGGAACATATTATATCAGGTATTGAGTTTAAATTAACCGGTAAACAAAATATTGCTAATGTGATTGACTCCGCTCGTACACGCGAAATAGAAAATCAGAACCATATAGTTAAAGACATCCGCGATGTTTTAAAAAAATATTTCAATTCTTGTTGTATTTATGATCCCAAGATTTGGCTTTCAAAGGGCACGATGAAGCGGAAAATTCAGTTAACAAAGGTAATTTTAGAGAATTGGTAGCTGGTGAGGCAGCTGCACGAAGGTTAAAGTAATTAGCTGCATAAAGTATATTTTTACAAAAACGTTTCATATCCAGCCTCCTCCCTCAAAAAGTTCACGAGCCGCCACTGATAATATTCCGCTCCATACTTGGGTACTAACTACTTATCAAATTATACGATGAAATAAAACACTTTAATTTGTTGAAATCTTCAACAACCAATTAATATAATAACGAAGTAAGAAAATGATTTATGTTTGTTTACAAAAATAATAAAATAAAATAGGGTTAGATTATGTAAATTATTTTCTCCATTATAAAATGCGCTTGACACAATTCGGCATGCTCCGAAAAAGCTTACAGCTTGCACTTCCAAATCGGCGCGCATGTCAGCACGAAATTGAATTGGGAATCAAGGGTAAATGAATCTTCGACCACAGTGTCCTACATATACTGAATTACAATCACAGCAAGATAATTTATAAACACCTGATTTATGTAACATAGGAACTTTATCTTTACTTCTAACAAACATATGTTTTAAGGACAAGTCACTCTTCAAAGCTACTGAAATGTTATACTTTCTGAAAACCTTAGCAATTTTATAAGAAATATCATCAAAATATAATAATGAACACTTCCTTAAATTTCTTCCAAGTCTTCCATTTGTTTTCATGTGAGAATTTATAAGACTAATTCCTCCTTCCTTTTAATACTTCTTATAATTAAGTTTCCATGGCCATGATATTTTTTAGCATAAGTTTTCTCCTTTTCTTTTTCTTTTCGAACCATTTTAATACCTACAGCAATGATGATGATGGGAAATTGATTGGTTTTACACCAGTAGTAAATGTTTCATAAGGTAACTAAATTGTAATTTAATATAATATAACTTTAGTCAATAATTAATTTTTGAAGATTTTTGTTTAATGTCTAAGAATTCAAATCATCTCAACAACATAATTTTGTCTCAATTTAACTTTAATTCAATTTGATCTTCTGATAATTGTAACCTTTTTTATAGCCTGATGATGGTAAATTTTACCGAAACTAGTTGCTAAGCTATATGGTTTGTTCTGTTGGAGGACAATATCTATATTAAAGTTGTGGTTTGGACTTTGAGTTTCATTTACCCTTGGTTTGGATTTCAACCACATTTGAGTAATGGATGGTCTCTTGAAGTTGAATTGGGAATGCTTACGTTTAAACGTCATTGTCCAAGCACGCGTGCCGAAGTGCTACTTCGCCACTAAATTGATTGGGGATGCCTTAAGCGTCATTGTCGCATCACGCGTGCTGAAGTGCCACTTCGCCAAAAAATTGATTGGGGATGGGCCTTAAGTAGAGAAGAGCCAGGGAATTCATTTTTTCATGAGACTATAAAGACTTTTAATAATTTTTTTAAACAGGAAAACCTCCTTTGCTCAGAAAAATTTGTGGCGAAGAGCTATATCCAAGTTAGGGTAAACATTAGACAGAGATTGATTTCTTAAAAACGTTGAGAGACTGAGTAGTGAGTTTGATCCAGGCTTCAACTGTACTGTATTTTAGGTTCTTCATTCGTTGTTCCATCCGTCATTTTTTTTTCTTTTAGGTTGTCTCTTTATTTCACTCATCTCAATTTCTTTTTCTTCGAAGTAGTCAAAGTTTTCTCGTTCTACTTTTGTAAACTCTACTAGAGATCCATAGAGATTAGATACCGTCAATACATCTACAGATGAGCTCTGAATCTAAACGCTCACTTTATTCAATTTTTCCAAAATAGCATTCCAAAATACTACCATAAACGCAGTTTCAAGTTTTTCTAATTTGATGCGAATTCCCTTTTCCCCATTTTGCCTTTCATTCTCTAAAATCTACCGTCCCTAGCCTATACAGCCTATTTATAAATCCAGGACTGAGACTGATAATATTAGGTATTTCCCATCATTATTAGGTATTTCTTTCGTGAATTTAAACTATTCAAGATTTTACTCAAGCACCAAAAAAAAGTCAACAAAATCGGTCCAGTCGTTGAGTTAAGTGACATGCACGAATACAGAAGAAATAGTCATAATATAGTACATATTCTGAAACCTGTGTATAGCATAATATCCCTGTTCGACAACGTTGTTAGGCCTTGGCACTAATAAAGAACTCGTAACCCTCGAACTGATGCTTATTTGTAGGTAAAATAGCGTCATATATTAAGTAGTCTCCCTGACGGGCCATTTAAGGTGTTCGAAACGAGTCTTTGAGATATTGGACATAGAAGGCGAGATGTGACAACGCCTTCCAGCGGCGGCAACGGGCGAGAAGCGCGCAGATAGAGTGTACCGGGAGTCGTTGTTGCATAATTGATGTTCAAAACCGACGTTTCGGTCGGCTCGGTCTTTCTGAGGGAATATAAACAGCGATTTGACATCGGAGTGTTTATGATATAAATAAATCAATTGTTTGATGCAACCAATCTGAATAATATATGTTGATAATAGTAGTTTATGTATAAAGGGAGTATATTCTTTGAAGTTCCCAAAGTTAATTATTACAATTATTCACAAAATGTGAATTAACGTATTTTCTCAATTTGTATGGAATGTTCTGACTTCATAATTTCTCCATCTCTATCCAAGTTTTCTGTTACTTTTGAATTACCGCAGTAGACTTCTGGATTTGTTACATTGTATGAAATTTTATTGTCAACTTCCTTTTTATTGTTAACGCTCTCCGCTACATAACTTTCCGCAACAACTGCAGATTTCCATTCGCCATGTCACTCGAGAGCTAAGGCATCAAATCCTGTAGTCGTTGTATGTATGTATGTATTTTGGAGTGACATTCACTGAGACCTGGAAGATCTATTTACCCCCTTACTTCTACTTATTTTCTGAGGAGAGTCTCAGAAACTTGTATCTCGTTTAGACCCATTTCCCGAAGGAATTTTTATGATATCTGCAGGCTTCAGCTTGGGTAAATGTACCTCTTCTATCCAATAATCTCCCAGGTGCTGTGCTCTAGGATTCTGAAGTGCTGTGCAGCTGGAAAGTATGTGGATTGAGGTTTCTTCTTCTATGCCACGAAATCTACATTCTTCTTCCCCCACTATTTTGAGCTTTTTCAGGTACCCATTCAGGCGACAACGTCCCGCTAGGACACTTATTGAAACGCCCAGCGTAGTTTTACTTTGACTTATGCATTCACTTGATCTCAACAGGTTGTAGTCACCCAGAAGAGTATTTGATTGTATAAGCCCTACTAGATCTTTCCGATTGTCAGATCTTCTCTTATTCTTGGCTCAACCTAGTTTTTCCAATATTACATCGGGGCTGATTCCGCAAATAGTTTAATGTGGTCAAGCTTGCTAATGATTCAACAGTTCATCTACGTATATTTTAATTTTATTTTCCAGTTATTCATAAGAGGAAACTTCTCTCCACAAATGAAAATGTTCATTTTATTCCAATTGCGATGGCAACATGTGAATTGAGTAATCTATCTACATATTCAGGACATACACAGCTCCAAGAGTCTGTAGTCCAGCCTGTTCAGCAGCCAGACTTTTTCTTCTATGTAGATATAACGTTCGGGGATTATTATCAGGTCTATTCTTCCCAGATTTAGCTAGTATAGCCTACAGCGTCAGCTTTAAGCTTTGAAAGATCTTTAATAAATGTTTGACCTGCCTTAAGCCATTTCCAATTCCATGGAAATGGCTTATTTGAGAAGATTATTTTTGTCAGATTCTTAGTCGTAACTCTGGGTCTATATTCAAGCTCTGTGCTGTATTTGCAGCCTGGGTATGGAAGAAGATTTTTATTGATCTTTTCAAGGAGCCTTTCTCCAGTGTTTACTCAACAAACAGGTCAAATGCGAAGATTTCCCCCTTAAAAACTCTTTAGCTCAAGTGGAGAGAATTGATTCTTCTTCCATTGTATCGAGACATATAATGAGCGTAGTGTGGTGCTGAATCGTATAGTCTACACACATACAGATCGTGAAAAGTCTATTCGAGCCATACGATTTACAGAAGGAAAATATGAGCAAAGCTACTTGAAAGAGGGTGAAGAATAATTGTTCGCAGTCAGCGTTGGGCGTGTTTTCAGTTCCAGCTACCAATCTGATATGAAAGCAGCGTTGCCAGTAAAAATGTTTGGTACTTTCTAGGGAATAATTATCTTTTTTTGCATTCAAGTTTTAATACGGGATAACGTCGTATTTATTGGGAGAAATTCGAGATTGGTAATATTATTGACTTTTGAAAAATAAGTGAGATCAACACAGATAGGAATAAAAGTATATTAGAGTATAAGTGGATATTAAGGTCTTTAAAAAACGCGCGATTTTTTGAGCACGACGGCGAAGCTGGAGTTCTCGAAATAGAGCAAGACGTGTTTAAAAGACCAGTTATCCACGAATACTTTACGCAATTTATTTTTTTCATTGGTGCACTTTGAAATTATGAATACTGGTATAGTGTAACTATTGTTAATGTGATGACCCATATTTTTAATCCCTTTGAAGGAAAAAGCCGCCCAATGGCGTGCATAACATTGTTTTATAAATTCGAATATTCTGAAATAATGCTTTTCAAATGTAATTCAAATTAATATAGTGGATTAAAAGTAACCTGCATAAAATTTTAAATATAATTCGTCATCACATTAACATTAGTTACACTATATCTATCACTACTACAACAAGAACTGGAAATAAGAACTAATAATGTAAAAATGTTTGAATTGCGTTGTCATGGAAATGAGGAAAACATCAACTAATTTGCATTTTGATGGAAGCTTAACCTCATTGAGATCTGAAAATGTTAAAAGCATTAATTTAAATACCATTTCATTCGATTTGAAGAATCGAAATGTTAATATCTCAAACAATACCAACTGTACTTTACATTTTCATTTATAAAATTGAAATTGTAAAATATTGTTCGAATGAAGGTTTTGACGTTACAAAGTACTCCTGTCAGATCAATAATTGTCATTTAGACTTCGTTTCTCGAGTTGTTGATGTTGCCATGGTAACTTTGAAAAAGGCGCGTGTTCTAAAGTTCGATTTAAACACGCTGAGGCGTGCTTTAAATAGGTAAAATGGTTCACCAATAAAAAAATAATATAGTTCAAGAATATAAATGGACAGATTACAATCTGCAATAAATGAAATCTATACACTGCTTTCGATTTAACAATTATTGGTAAGTATTTAACATTGTTGCCGACAAAAATTGGGAATAACTTTTACAGATAAATACATTTGGCAACAGCTGACTGCGCACAATTATTCTTCTCTCTGTTTCAAGTGTTTTTCTCATATTTTCCTTGTCGCACTTGTGTAAATCGCATGGCTCGAATAGACTTTTCGCAATCTGTATATGATTTCTGCTTACTTTATTCATAAATACCTCACTTCTCATTTTTTTTCAACCAACGAATATAAAATATGATGGAATTACCGACTGCAAATCGTACTTTAATTTCACTTCCTGCTTCTTACATTTTCAAAGTGTCTTCCGTTTTGTATGTCATTTACTTCAAGCTATTGTAAGGACTATAAAATGCTTTTAAATGTTGTTGTACATTGTAATGTTTTCGTGTTAGGTTTTAAGGAATGAGAATGTTGAGATTGTTGTGTAAAGTTGTTAATATACTAGGTTGAATCAAAAGCATTAAAAAGAAATTTATTACGCAATAATGTTGGTTGTTACGGAAGGTATTTTAATTGACTATTATTTTGTTGGAGTTTAATCAAATATATGATATGGAAGAATAAAATTTTTCTCGTCTACCTTACTGAAAATAGAGCGGAAGATTTTCTATATTTGCAATATTTGACAAATCATTCATTTCGTAAGAAATTTGATATCAGTAATTTTGATACCTAAATATAACCTACAAATTATGTAAAACGCATTCATGCAACGCGTTTGTTATCAACAAATACTACCACTCGTTGTAAAACACGCATGAACGCTGGTCTTTTGAATGCTCAGGAATATCAAATGCAAAGGACTTCCATAAAATTATGAGATGCGCACGACCTTGACAAGAACGAACGGCCAAGAATAGCGCCCCATTTATTAGACAATGTCGTCAACGTATCAAGACTAACATGTCGTTCAGGGTCGCATTATTACTGACGTTCAGAATATTTTAAGCATTGTCGTTCAGTATTTTTGCTCCGGTGTAATTATAATCACTTATATAATAAAGAGCACATTGTACCATAATAGAGATATATCAATTGCAATACCGCATACGGTGCCGTATTTATGTAGCGCTATTTTAATAACGGTCTACCTAAAATTTATTTGGAAATAAGAGCTATTGCCATCACTATAATTTAATAACGAAGTGCTGCGTTATGTAGGAAGAGACATGACCTGTCTTTCTCTGTATATACTTATTATTTGAAAAAAAAATCAAAAACCAAACAACCTTACTATTTGCATATTTAAACGAAAACCACAACACAAATTTAACACCATCTAAACAATAGACACAATGATAAACAAAAACCCTAACCTCAGAAATCCGATGCCTTTTGTTCTATTTTGTCAACTGCGCAGGACAATCATGTGCCGTATTTACAATAACACTTAACGATACGCAACCGTAAATTACGCGAAGCGCTAACGTTATTAGCGTTAAGGTGCTATCAGACGGTTCACTTTTCGTTCATTTTTGTCTTTCACTCCGCATTTTTCACTCGAAATGATACATCTGAACTCAAAATGCAACAAGAGTGCTGAATGAATT
>CAJUYH010010760.1:0-11834 GCA_910591685.1 Galerucella tenella
GTGTAGAATCCATTGTTGTTGAGGTGATTAATCAGGGTGTCTAGGACGATGATGACTATTATTATAGGTTTTAAATACGTATTTCATTTAAATATACTAAGCAGTGGGTTTCTGTTGTAAAATGCATAGTGGATAAATAGTAAGAGTAAATACTCACTCGTTTCCATTGTAGTGTAACGTTTATTTTAATTTATATTTACAATTAATTTATATGTACAGATTTATATTCAAGTACAGTCCTTATTTAATAATTTATATATCACACTAAACACACACTAACTATAATTTATATGAGAGTCACTTTATCGAGGCGCGATTACTTTCTTTCAGTATCAACACTAACTGACTAACTAACTCCGCTGCGATGCTCGTCGCCTATTTATACTCGCACGTATGTTTTTCTAGAAACCTCTAGAACTCGAAGTTTTGGCGGATGCGCCGGGTTTTTCTAGATGTTACGTATTCCAGATCATTCTTGAAAATACGGCGGAGCAGCCATAGTCGTATCATATGGGAATTTCACTGGGGGCACTAATTGAGCACATTAATGCAGCAGCTCGCGTAACAGTAGGCTGCTTTTGAATGGTCCTGTTTTTTTATATTTACTTTATTAGCGAGTTGTTCCCACAAATTGTTAATTATTTCAACCTCGCATGGTTTGTTCTTCCCTCTTATTACTATAGGATTATTTTCTAGAAATTCCAACAGCATCTCATACTGTGGCCTAGTTGTTTTTGGAAGGCGTGCTTGTTTTTCCATTTATAATAATATTTAAGAACACTGGAATGTGAATTTTCCTAGCGTTATTTTGTACAAAATGCACTTCTGTCAGCGACTGTCAGAGACAATTCTTGTCATGCATTTTGATGCTATGTTATATAAAGGTTATACTCTGACGGATCTAACGGGACCGAATCCATCTCTTTTTACATTCATTGAAGGTGTATCGCACCATCTCGCTTCGTGAAAATAAAAACTTACTACTTTTTTAACATACAATTTTAACAATATCGTTAAGGAAGCTTGATAGGTAATCACAGAACAGTTAACAATATAGTTAAATACGATCGTTATTTTAACATAACGCACCATCGTTAAAAATAACATACATGATACGGAATACGGCTGAATGTCTACAGTTTTTATCTCCTATTAACTTGTTTAATGCTGACCAATGGGTAAAATGACATACCCGGTCCTTGGATAAATTGACACACTATGTCATTTTACCCTTGGAGTTTAATTATTTGGAAATCACCAAAAATTTGTTTTTTTCAAAACTCCACATTTTCAAATTCAGTTTGAGAAATGGTTGGAATATACAAAAGGCAAACTGACAGACAGAATTGGTCAGTAGAAAGTATGAACCGTGCTATTCAAGCAGTAAATTCTGGCGATATGGGATGGGTTAAAAGCTTCTAAAATATATGGTGTACTCTAAGCCACACTTCGCCGAAGGGCTCAAAACAGTAATAAACAAATTAAAGGAACTGACAAGGGCTTAGGAAGATGCCTAACAACATTCTCCCTAGAACAGGAGAGAGAGCTCGTGGAATATTTGCT
Source organism: Galerucella tenella (assembly GCA_910591685.1). Classification (NCBI taxonomy): domain Eukaryota; kingdom Metazoa; phylum Arthropoda; class Insecta; order Coleoptera; family Chrysomelidae; genus Galerucella; species Galerucella tenella. The sequence continues at coordinate 1,564 of CAJUYH010010760.1, forward strand.
ACATCTGAAAAGTATGCTATTCGGTTCAACCTGCGATGATGTAAGAAAACTGGCTTACCAATTAGCTTTTGAAAACAATATTCGCCATCGATTTAACGTGGAAAGCGGTAGGACTGGATGGGATTGGTTGCGAGGGTTTCGCCAACGGAATCCAAAGATTTCTCTGAAAAATCCCGAACCTACATCAGCAGGCAGATCACAAGGATTTATTAAACCACGAGTTAGTCAATTTTTCAAAATATCAGACAAAATGGTTGAGGAACATAAGATTCATCCTTCAAGATTTTGGAAGGTGGATGAAACAGGAATATCTACTGTTCAAAGACTCCAAAAAGTAGTTGCCAAAAAAGGTGAAGAACAAGTAAGAGCATTAACCAGCGCAGAGAGAGGTCAGCACATTACAGCTGTTTGCTATATGAAATCTGCTGGAATTTTCAGTCTACTAAGCTTTTATACCAAATATTGTAAATAATCTTAAATTGAGAATGAAATCAGATTGTTTGTAACTTTCATTCAATAAACGTCTCACTTTTGTAGTTTCCATCATACCAAAGTCAAGATTTTTCCCTCTAGATGAGCAATACTACGCCTTCTCAGACTCAAATTGTGGAGAAATATCTCAAGAAGAATTCCTATGCACAGATCTTCGGAAGCTAAGAATGACTTTACATGTACCTTGTGAAGTCTAGCTTATTAAACATTATCAATCAACAAACACATGTCAACAAATTCCAGCGAAAATCAGTAATACCAAAATCCACAAAATAGAAGAGAACCAATGGATAGTAATCACTCCATCTCATGTGGTGGCAACCAAGGTAGGGAATCTCTGAACGAGCGAGGATACTGCCACCTAGGGAGTCGGAAATATACTAAAATTGCGGATTCAATGAGAGCATGATGAGAACTGTAACGCCGTTGGAAGATACTTCCACCCACTTCTACTGTTCAACCTAACCTAACAACCACTTGTTTATAGACGTGTCTATACTATCTATGTTGTAGACGATTTTGTGAGTTAGTAGTGAATTTTCCTAATTATTGTTCTTGTATATACACTCAGGTGCAAAAATAACGGGCCCCCTATTTTTTTCTCAAAATCGGCTATATTTGTTTATTATTTTGGCTTTTGGTTTACACTTTTTATATTTCACCAACAAAGGACATCTTCCTGGTATAAAAATACAAGAATATGTTACTTGAACTAAACTTAATAAACAATGGCATAAATAAATGAAAAATACATGTATACTTAGTAAAATTTATGTTAACAACAGCAAACTTTAGAGGTAGAGAAAACAAAATTTGACACATGAAATAGATTTTAGTATTTGATATTTTCCTCCTCTAGCTCTAATTATTGCTTGCATACGGCGTGGCATCCCACTAATGAGCTCACGAACTGCATTCTGAGAAATATTCTCCCATTCTTCTTGAAGAGCTACACGAAGCTCATTTAGTGTGGTTGGTGCTATGGCACGACTTCTAACACGTCTGCCTAACATGTCCCACATATGTTCTATAGGATTTGCGTCCGGAGAACATGCTGGCCAGTTCATTTTTTCAATGTCAACTTCTGTCAAGTATTCACTGACGCATCTCGCTGAATGAGGTCTAGCGTTGTCCTACATCAGGTAAAGTTATCGCCAATAAATGGAGCGAATGGAACCACCTGATATGCCAAAACTTCCTCAATATACCGTTGTGCAGTCAGTGAACCCCATTGATAAACACTAATTCCGTAGAGGCTTCACTTGATATGCCTGCCCATACCATTACGGAACCTACGTTATGACTCAGCCTAGGGCTAAAAGCACATTCTTGGAATCGTTCCCCATTTCGTCTCCATACTCGTTTTTGTTCGTCTGGTGAATGTAGCCAGAACCTGGACTCATCGGTAAAGAGTATATTACTCCATTGCATAAGATTCCAATTGCTATGTTCACGAGCAAAGTGCAATCTCGCTACCCGGTGACGTGGAAGTAACTTAGGCCCAGTTGCTGGCCTAAAAGCTTTTAACCCAACCTCATGTAATCTTCGGCGAACTGTCCATTTACTTACATTTTTACCACGAACCTCCAGAAGTCGATTTCTTGTCTGACGATCCCTTAGAGAATTTAGTACAATAAATCTGTCATCTTGAGCGGTAGTTACCCGTATTCTACCACTACCAGGACTTCTTGTGTTTCTTCCAGTATCCCCAAAACGTTGTAACACCCTTTGAATGGTAGAACGACTAACATCGAGTAATCGAGCCACATATCTTTGGCTTCGACCATCTTCCACAAGAACTACTGCTTTAGCACAATCTTCAGCAATTAAAACCATAATTAACACTTTAAAATTGTCAACGTTGATATTGACAATATTAACATTAACAAAAAATTGCCTAGCAACCGCCCAACAATTGAAAACACATAAGCTCCTTTCGAATTGCATGAATGAAATATGGAACTTTTGAATTAGAATTTTCCAAAATGTTCTTTTTTTATGTAAAACGAGAAAATACACATGTATTCCAACTTTTTGTATTTAGAAGGAAGTCCTTTGTTGATAAAGAATACAAAATATGATTTAAAAACCAAAATAATAACCAAATTAAGACGATTTTGAAAAAATAATGGGTGGACCGTTTTTTCTGCACCTGAGTGTATATAATATTTTGTCAAGGTCGGTATGTTAGTTATTTAGTTTAGTTTAGTGTAGACTTTTTTTATATATAGACAATGGCAACAAAATGTATAGTTAAGGACTGTACTGTGGGGTGCGCCCGGTGTTTTATTTTTATGATATGAAACATGTTTAATTAACTGAAAAGTGACAAAATATCAAAGAAGTTACTCTTTTATACAGCTTTAAACTTCCCAGTCATGGAGAACAACGTTCGGATTTGCTGGAAAGGAGTGAAAACCTCTTTTTGGATTTAACAGGGAAAAAAAATGGAGAATATGCCCTCGTCACTTTGGCCAGGACTGCTTTGTAAAAGTAGAAAAAGGCGAGGGCATGGTATTGGAAAGGTTTTATTTGTCATCCCTGTTTTTGCCTGGTAGTAAATCTTTTTGTACATATATTTATTGAATGTTATTATATGAGAGTATGCTTTTTAGATTACAATCCAAAGAAGAAATTTAATTTTTTGTTTCCCACTATGGTGCTTTCACAGGTAACAGCTTCCCATGTAACGTTATATTTGGCTACTATTCAAACTCAATTGGTATATTTGAATATCAACCGGACGGCGAGTAGCCATTCCTCTTGTGATACCAACATTTGATTCTCGTCGAGAACCTGTAGCATCGATCACCACTGAAAGGAAAATTTTTACATTTAATGTGCGACGGATAATCTCCGTTGGTGAGGGTGAGAATAAGTATACACTGACATTGGCCAAATATTTGAATTCTTCTCTCCTATAGAAAGAGAAATTAAGAACACACTACCAATATGTAAATTCTTTCTCGAAGCGGAGCATGTGAACAGGAAAGGGATATGCAACGTATCTCCATTGCTCATCGCATGATTCAATTTAATAGCGAGTAGTGAGAATGAGCTTCCTTTTTTCTGTGAACCATGAACCAATAAGGTTTAAAATTTCAATTTGTTGTGAGAGGTTTACCTCAAACCTATTTTTTTATAAAGTGCATTCAATTTGAATGCAGTTGGTGGCTTCTAGTTATCCTAAATGGTACTCGTCTCATTTAAAACACTTAATTTATGAGAAAAAAAAGCTCATGTGAGATTTAAGACTACGAAATCGCGTAACGACTACTCTGTGTTTTCTGAACTTGGAGCGCAGAGCAAGAGAATAGCAAAGCAATGCTATAATTCTTATTTACATCATGTTGAACAAAATATAAGCAATAATTTTAAATTATTCTGTAATTATGTGAATTCGATACGCAAAGATCATGGTGTTCCAAATAACATGTATCTTGATGACAATTTGGCATGTGATGGTATAGAAATAGTTAATCTTTTTGCCTCATTTTTTTCTTCGGTATATAGTTCTAGTGTGTTGTCAGCAGATAGCATTTTGTCAGTGAATAAGTCACTTGATATTAATCCATTCAATATTCATCTAGGGGAGCTATTTTCTGAAATCTTAAATTTAAAAGATACCCTGTATTCTGGACCTGATGGAATTCCTTCGTTGTTCCTTAAGAGGTGTGTGTACACACTTAGTGTACCTCTGTGTATGTTGTTCAACCAGTCTCTTGCCATGAAGTCATTCCCTAGCGAATGGAAGAGTAGTTATGTTACTCCCATATTTAAAGCGGGTGACAAATCTAGCATAATAGTCCGGGAAAGTAAGGAAGTTAAACATCAAATGTTTCCCATCGCCGATTTTTCATTTTTAAATGAAAATATATCGACCCAGCATCACTCTTTTAGATTGTCTAATAATTTCCGCTGGAGCTTGCGACGCAGCTTGCAAGCACAGCTCGGACTTCCTAAAATTCAAGTGATTTATGCTCATATCATTTCTGGATGTGTTCTTACAAAAATCGTATGCTTTTGAAGGTGACGTAAATAGTTTTTCCAAAAAAATTTTTTTCCGATGTTACTTTTTCCAAAAATGGAAAAATTTTTCGAAAATCGTATTTTTGGCTGGTAATTATAAATAAAATATTAATATCGAGGTCAAGACATAGATAAACATAGAGGGCGAACTTCTAAAAATTCACGTTTTTTCAGATTTGCAAAATTCAAAATGGCGGCTGCTCAAATTGGAAACAATTTTTTTTTCAATAGCGTTTAAATTTATGAACATCAATGATATCGAGAAGCGGTTGGTTGCAATCGATAGAGTGAAAAAAGTTATATTTATATTAATATAAATATATATATAAAAAAATTTCCATCTACTTTTTTCTGATTTTGGCGTTGAAAAATTTGTTAAAAATATCTTCTCTCGTTATAAATATGTTTGTTTTATTTCAAGAGGATGACCGGATTAATAAGAAAACATACATTCAAAATTTAAGTAATCTTTATTCTCTCCTTTTAACCTTAGATAAACATAATTTTCATAAATATTCAAATAATAATTACAATATTTTTTAATTAAACTTTGGTACCTCCCCCGTATTCTAACAATATATTTTCAATTATTTTTGATAAAGTCATTACTTCTTCTTCTTTTTATTGTATCTCGTATAAAAGAAGATCTATTCTTAACCTAATTTTGATAATTAGTCGAATTCCACGTGTTTGTGTGGATTCTTTGCTAGAATTAGGTGTAATTCAAGAAAGTAAATCTTCATATTGAAGCCCTATCTGGTTGGTTCAAAAAGGAGATGGTAAATACTACTACTACAGAATGTGCAGGCGAGCCTTGACCTAGCCAAACTAAAGTCACGGTTCCGGCACTGAGGCCACTGGCGGGCCCATTGTGCCATTCCTGCTACCTAGTCATCCATGAAGCCGAGCCCTTCAATAAAGGCCACAACCTTTTTCAGTGGATGCCTGCTTGTGTCCCCAGGAGCCATGACAGTGACTCCGAAGATTCGCCTGCGTAATACAGCCCAGTGTGGACACTCTAAGAGAACATGAACTGACGTTTCATCAGTCATGCCGCAACCCCTACATAGGGAACTTTCCTCTACTCCTAGATTGTAGAGGTGCTTCCTCATACAGCAGTGCCCTGTTAGGAGTCCTGCTATCTTCCTCAACCTACTCCTTGGTAGTTCAATAGCTGCCCCAGCGTGTCCATCAGTCCATCCCTTCAGTAGGAGTTTGGATTGTCTAGGACCCTGCAGGGCATTCCAATGAGCGAGGTGTTGGTTCCTCAGCCACTTCCTCGTCTCCTTGCGTATCGTTTGTTTTGTTAGGCCGAGGATCGGGCCCGGGCCGCAGAAAGGAGCTGCCGCCCCTTCCGCAGCCAGTGCATCCGCCATTTCGTTGCCTTCAAAACCAGAGTGGGCCGGAATCCATTCTAGCCGCACTGCGTTCTGACTTGCAAGATCAGCAAGTCGTTCTCGACATTCGTCAGCAAGTCCCGAGTTGATGGTATATCCACTCAGGGCTTTAATTGCTGCCTGACTGTCGGTGTATATGGTTATGCGTCGATCCACATAACCTCTGTCTAGGTTTATCTGCGCACATTCCAAGATAGCGTATATCTCGGCCTGATATGCAGATACACCATCACCCAATGGTATACAGATTTGTGTCCTTGGGTTCCTAGAGTAAATTCCAGCCCCTGCTCTGTCACCAGAGCATGAGCCATCTGTGAACCAGACAGTCCCATGAGGCTGTGTATTCGTCTCTTTATCCCAGGATTCTCTGTTCCGGATCATAGCCCTGTATGGGGTTGCGAAGTAGTACTTGCGCAAGCATTCGTCAGACGCTCGAGCCAGAACTGGAATATCTTCCAGGAGCCGGAGCCTCTTGACGTGTCTGCACTCTTCCCCTCTTCGCACGTATCCCAGACGCTTCATGCGCAGGAAAGCACTCCCCGCCTCAGCCTCGATCACATGGTGAAGAGGCCGAAGACCAAGGATCACTTCCATCGCAGCAGTTGGTGTAGTCTTCATGCAGCCAGTTGCACCCAAACTGACCACCCTTTGAAGGCGTGCCAGTTGCGATCTAGCCGTGACCAAGGTTACCCTCGGCCACCAGACCAGAGCCGCATATGTGAGCATAGGCAGCATAATAACTCTATAGAACCATATGATCGTTTTGGGGGTCAGTCCCCACCTCGGACCAATGGCTCTCCTACAGGCCCAATACGTGTTGGTCACCTTGCTTAGGCGACTATCAAGATGAGCCTTCCATGTCAGTGATTTATCAAGGATCACTCCTAGATACTTCACCTGTTCAACCACCGGCAGTGGTACTCCATCAAGATTTAGACCCTCAGGTCTTATACCTCTCTTTTTGGTGAAAGCAACTATCTCAGCCTTGGCAGGATTAACTGCAAGTCCGTGTTCGTTACACCACCCATGTACCCTATTCAGAGCCCTTTGCATGAGGTCCCTGAGAACGGTAATGTGCCTTCCAACAACAAGGACAACGATATCATCGGCATACCCAATTGTTAGAAAGCCCTCACCGTTTAAAAGGGTTATTAGCTCGTCAATGACTAGGTTCCACAATGTGGGCGAAAGAACTCCCCCTTGCGGACATCCCCTAGCGACGATTACTTTTGCCACATGGTCTTTCCATGTGGCCTCTACTGTACGGTTGCACAACATGGCCCCAAGCCAGTGAGTGATCATTGGCTCTATTCCATGATTTGCCGCAGCCCTACACATGGATCCTACAGGGGTGCTGTCAAACGCCCCTTGTATATCCAAGAAAGCTCCCAGGGCGATCATGCCATTTTCCAGCGCCTTCTCCAACTGAGTTACCAGTTGGTGTAAGGCACTTTCAGTTGACTTGCCACACCTAAAAGCATGTTGGTTGTTGTGCAAAGGATATCTAAGCCCAACCTTTTCCTTTATGTACCGATCAGCCACCCTCTCCAGTGTTTTCAGCACAAAGGATGTTAGGCTAATGGGTCTAAAGGATTTAGCCACCGTATATGTGGTACGACCCGGCTTGGGTATGAAGACTACTTTCACCTGCCTCCACTGTTCAGGGACATACCTACGTGCCAAACAGGCCCGAAAGATATGCACCAGAATTGTGCCAACGGCCTCCCAGCCTTGTTGAAGCAAAGCCGGGAAGATTTGGTCTTTCCCCGGAGACTTGTATGGTCTGAATGACCGTATCGCCCAAGTACTCCGCTCGTATGTGACTATTTCTTTTGCTAGAAGATAGTCCTCTTTACATGGTCGCTGTATACCTACATAACCCATGTCAGGACGCTCCCGCTCGATTCCCTCACAACCGGGGAAGTGTGTCTCTAGTAGATGCTGCAAGGTATCCCCCGGGGTTTCGGTGAAAACACCCGGTGCGACTTCCATGCAGCCTAGAGCGCTGTCCGGTGATTTCGTTAAGATCCGGCGCAGCCTTGACATTTGAGGTACCGAGACGATATCCTCACAGAAAGCCCGCCATGCATCTCTTCGAGCCAACCTGACCGCACTCTTGTACTCATTCCGTTTCTGGCGGTAATGCTCCCAATCCAGATCCGACTTTGTCTTCCTAGCCCTATTAAATAGGCGCCGGGTATGTTGCCGTAGCGAGTCCAGAGACTTGTTCCACCATTTTTGGCCCTTACCTTCCTTCCTCGTTTTTTCGGCGCAGTTTTCTTCATAAGACGAGACGATAATCGATCCCAGCTCCGCTACGGCCCAATCGATCTCATCATTGTTGTTAAAATTCCTAGGGAAACCGTCAAGCCTCCTTGCGAGATCCAGTTTATACCGTTCCCAATTGGTAGACTTGGGGTCCCTATACTTACCTGATTGTTTTTCAACATCAACCCTGTAACTGAAACAAATGTAACTGTGATCCGACAATGACGGATCATCATTAACATGCCAGTCCCTTACCATACTTACAACGGTACTTGACGCAAGCGTCACATCCAGGACTTCAGTCCGAATCCTATTCCGGAATGTTGGCTTCGTCCCTAGATTGAGTAGTTGCAAGTCAGTGGTACCTAGGTAGTCAAGCAATGCCGCTCCCCTGCTATTGACGCCTGTGCTGCCCCACATAGTGTGGTGCGCATTGGCATCACAGCCAATAAGAAGCGGCAGTTTCCTGACCGTACAATAGTCCACCGCCTTGCGAAACTCCTCAGTAGGTGGCAGTTCTGGTGAGTCGTAGGGCAGGTAAGCAGAGCATACGACCAAACTATGCCTCATACTATTCTCGCCCAGGAAGTCCACCTTCACCGCCACCACCGTAAATATAGAATGTGTTTTGATGGACGTAAACTAAATAGTGTAACTTTAAATGAAGATGCTTATCCCTTACCTTCAATCGAAGTTATACTGAGTCGATTTCGAGATACTCGTTAAATATCTAGTATCGACCTGAAGCAAGTATTTTATCAAATTCCGTTAGAGAAATCATCTCGGGAAAAAACAGTTAAGGGTAAAGGTTTATTCGAGTACAGTTGTCAGAACCAAACATGAGCCCCGGAAAATATGCGAACTAAAATAAGGTCATCGCAAGCAGCCAATCAAGAGCCAATGTTAACGATTGTCCATTAGTAATTGTTAAATGTAATCGAAATAATATGACCGAGTGATTTCATCAACATACATCATTTTATTAATTTTGTATCAGTGTTGTAGAAGGGATATATAAAATGACTATTGTTTTTGGGCATTTTCCATCTTGACGGGTCGAAGACTTTATTTAGATAACCAATGTGTCCTTTTGGTAATTTTGACAAATTCCGATAATTTGAATAGTAAGTTCGGGTAATTTTTATTTTTGCATCGGCAACACTGGACTGCATTCTATTTGATGTCAGCTGCCAAATAATCTGCTTCTATATACTTTATTATTTCATTATAATCATTATTTGCTCCATTAAGACTAATTTTATAATTAACTTAACATAGTAAGGTATGTACTATAATTATTATTAATAAACATAACCTAGAACAACACACAATAACCAATTTCATCAGACCTAGTAATGTTTGTTTTTCTTGCAGATTTGTCTCAACAATATGTATAAAAAATCGAGGAAAACAGTGCACACGGAAGCTCGCAATATTATTAAAAACGTTGTGGAATTTTTTGATAAACAAAAAACTGCTGGTGTGTGGTCATTCCCTTTGGACAAAGCTACAGAATTAGCTGCAGCAGCGACAGGAAAATCAGTTACCTGCATAAAACGCATTAGAAAGGAGAAATCACAGTTGCAAAAAGGTGCTTTACTGGGGTCACCTTCATAAAAACAAAAAAGTGGAGGTACCAACAAAATACAATTGGATGATTGTGACTTGGGTATTTTGAAAAGAACTGTACATGAATGCTATACGGTAGATAAACAAATCCCAACAATAAAGATTTTGGTAAATAAAATGAAAAATAAAGTCGATTACTCTGACGGTCCAGACACCTTAAGAAAGCACTTGAGTATAAAAAGTGCCACAATAAAAGAAAACTTTTGATGGAACGTAATGATATTGTAGCTTGGTGGGCTCGTTATTCAAGAAGTTTGAGGGAAAATTATGCTTTAGGTCACGACAAGAGGCCAATAACTTATTTGGATGAAACTTATATCCATCCATCATATGGTGCTAGTAAATGCTGGCAATCGGAAGATGAACCTGGAGTGTATACATCCAACAGAGCTGGGCAACGGTACATAATAGGTTTGTTCCAACAACGGTCAGAAATAGTCCGGGATCGTCAGGATT
>CAJUYH010010761.1:0-11834 GCA_910591685.1 Galerucella tenella
CTTTAGTGCAACAATTTAACGCAGTTGAAGGTCCAACACCTTAAACGCTTGCCAGTAGTACTAGGTCGCTAAGTTCGGATACTAGTTGCAGTCAAACAACCGACACCTCAAGCACTTGCGACCAAGGCTACTCCCCATTACCGCTAAAGACATCATGCCGCATGAACCGATCAGCTAAGATCTCCCAGCTGTTCCGCACACAGGTAGTGAAACCACAACCACCTGAGAGTCCATCACCCTCTGATAAGACACATGTTCAGCCGTGAACACGTGGGCTGTCTCATCCCCTCAGTACCAGTTTTGGGCTTGTCGAAGGCCCCCTGAGACTGGTCGCAGGTCGTGGCATGTAGGCACACCACTACCAGGTGATGCTATACTATACTTCCCGTTCAACCAGATACCTGGAATTAGTAGTCCACCCAAGGACACCATCCGCTAACCCACCTGGTGGGATTATTAGCGGTAGACCGTCCACAAGGACGATCCACTTAATACCTATCCTGGCCAGGCCCGTCCAGCAAGCTGAACTCCCTCCAATAAGTAAATCATAGTTAGAATCTTTCAGCCTAACCCCAGGCTAGGAATGGCTAGAACTATGACAGTTTTTGCTATCCGATTACAGATTATTCTCTATATGAAAAACTGAACAACAATAGATAGAAATACTGAAGAATATTTTCCAGTTGTTGAATTCTTAAACTCAATCACAAACTGCGTAAGAGCTTTTCAAATTAAAGCGAACATTAGCCATTTCAAAAATGTTGAGCTGTTTGGAAGCGGAATGTATATGGATTTACTGAGTGTACCTCTCGAAGATCAAACCAATTGTCACAGATATCATTCGTTTCACTTATACTTCTCATCATTCAAATTTCTTGAGGTTGTCTCATGATCTACCTAGTCTTAACTTCCAAATTTAAGTAGTTCAGTGAAAATCTAATAATTCTCTCTACGTTTCATCACCAATATTCTCAGTTTTGACGTGAAATGATGCTGAAAACACCACCGGGAAGTTTAGATTTCTCACTTTTCCATTTTTACCATTCAATTTATGAAAAAATTGAAGAAAAATCATTAATAGCCTGATGGAGAGATTTCCAATTTAACAGGAGCTCCTCCTCTGATACTGGTGAGTCATTTCCAGTCCTACTATCCATTAAACATAACTAACAACGTGTGGATACACTTTAAACACTGGTGTGACGTCTTGCAAATGGTAAACCCGTGTTTTAGATGCTGTTCAAGTGGAGTGGAAAAAAGCATTCTGTGTCACAGTCTTGCATCAAAAACTAATTCGATCTCATATAAGTACATAATAAAAACTCTAACAAATATATTCAAATATTCAAAATGAGAGAAAGAAATAGGAGAAGCATATTGTCGGTGTACCAAGGAAAAAATATCACAGCCCAGAACACATCAAACGTAAATTTCCATAGATACGACCAGTCTGTATATTGTATAAATATTCAAATTTTATATGAAATTGAGTCCTTCCGTCATATACATACGTTTGTTGTTGTTTTTTTCTACTTTAACTACTTGCGTAGCGCTTTTTGTATAGCCTGATAAATTTCTGAGTGAATTTTCGGGTGAATGGCGCAGATTCAACATTTTTCGTTATTCAGCATTCATTTTACATAATAAATATAATTTATGATTGCAGTATGAAATTATGGAGACCAAAAAATTGATATTTGAAAATCTAACAAAATCTAACCATCCCATATTAATTTATTATAAATCAAATCACTTATTGATTACATGGTAAATTAGATGGAGGTTAATGTTAATCAACAGCTACAAAGTCAATTGCAGTGAATAATCCATAATTGTACTGTTAGAGCAATTCGAAATTGAACGTTATACAAAATTAACGGAGAGCAAGGAGCGGTGAATCATCGGCTTAGAAGCGATGCGGATGCCTGTAGAATTTAATATTATGAACGTTTATCATGACAGTTGCTTTCGATTAATTCCATATTACCAAATTGCAATGGTCAAGGCCAACAAACAACATTGATTCAATCTCGTGAGTGTTGCCGAGAATAGAACTGGGAGTTAATTCAGGAAAATATCTGTTGTTTCTTTCAGTGGGTTTGGGTTTGTTGGTGTAAATAAATTGAGTCCAAACTTGACAAAAATTCAGTTTATTCAAAAGTGCATCAAAAAGGTACCTGTCGATATACAAAATAATCAATATTCAATTTGACGAAATATAACGTAATTTTATACAATTTCAACATACCTTTTTAATATTCTGACTATACTTTTAAACAAACGAGGTAACAATTCGGCGCACGTTTGCTTTTGACCTTTCTGTTTCGCTTTTTACGCTGTCACATAAAATTATCCAAAATGTGCTTATCGCCTACCAACTTGACAATTGGAAATACATTTTAAATACATAATCACCAACTTTAAATAAAAAGTAAGGTGTGAAGTAGGATAAGGTCAAGGTTAAGTTGGGTTCAGGTCAGCTGTCAATTGATCAATTCTCAACAATATTCCTGTACTTTTTTCTTTGTTTATCATTTAGGTACATTTGAAATGTTTCAAACAAAAAGTAACTAGAAATTGGCACGTCGGGAATTTATATAAATTGTCATTAGAAAATGTCAAAATAATAATCTGTCCGATAATAGTTTGCAAAGGCTATTGGAAAAAGTAGAATTCGATAGATGGCGCTCTGGAATATCAATGTCATCTTAGCAACAAGTGAAACAAATCAGCTGCCGTATAAGCCGTTTGATATTTAAGTGGTTCCATTTTACTGTTTTAGTTATTTTCAGTGTGTGTTTTGTGAAACTTTTGCTTTTTCTTTGATTGTGCTTTAGTATTTTGTGTTGTTAAACTAAATTTTCACTCCTGATATATTAATTTTTGGAGTGATAGGTGTGGTTGATATTTGTGATAAGTACAACAATTAACTGTTCAGTTTTAGGTCTGATTTCGTGTTTTTATTTTATTTTTAATATAGTCATATTTAAAGAAGTTGCAGGGAAGGTACGTTTGTATTGAGTAATATTTCAAATCTTCAATACTGACTTATTTTCTTTTTGATATACAATGAAAACAAAAAATAGAATAACATAACCTCTTCCATAATATCTTTGACTATATAAGAATATTACCTGCGAAATGATGAATGAAATGATAGAAAAACGCTTTAAATTTGTCACTGACACAAAATTAAATAAATAAAGTACGACTTAACGGTAATTACGCTGACTGGCATATAATACAAAAACAATTAAAGACAAATTATTTTACTCGTTGCGACAGTCACAATTTTTTCCGCCAGAGGTCTCATTGAATTCTACTCCGCACAATAGCCGATTAACTCTGTTGTTTTGGGTCCCTAGCCATTTTCTGAAACTGTCTCTTGGGTGCAGACTCGACCATTCTGGAACATCTTTTCCTAGATTTGCATTTTCTTAGATGCCTTAGAGATGCTGCAAATACGACTAGCACTTTTTCCACTATTTGGTTCTTTTTCCGCTGCTAATTGATATTTTTCAGGTCATTTCTTCAGTTTTACCTATAAGAAAATTTCCCGACAAATACGTATGGTTTTATACCTTGTTTTTAAACTAGAAGGAGCATTTTGAGAATCTAGATTAAGAGGCTGTTCCGAAAGGGTCGTGCTCAGACTTTTCGAACCAATTGACAATTATGTGACATATAATACATAATATTGCTCGCAGGTATCGTGTCCAATGAGGGATCAATGCAATTCTAGAATTTGAATCCACAGGTCATGGCGAAAGTTGCAACCAAATGTCACATTATTGTGAACAAAATGTGAGGTTATCATAAACAATTCATGTCAAATTGTATAATATGAATATGTACAAAAAATCAACTGTATGTTTAAATCATTCTTTATTCACATTTGAGCACGAACTAGGAGTCAACAGAAGAGAAATACCATAATAATGTACTGTAATGTGAGTAAAACTTGATGTAGAAATATTTACAATGATAAATTAACTGGAAATGTTATTGTCACTTTGACATCGATAAAAAAGGTGCATCCTTTTTTATCGCGATAAAAACTCCTCTCCCTCAATATCTAGTAAGCGGACGTCACTTTTACACAATGACAATGAGTCGCAAATTTGGTTACTTCTAATTCAATATTCTGTCGTTAATTTATCTTGCCAAAAAACACTCGAGCTTTTCTTTTATCAGATAACTTTCTCTTTAACTCAAAGTTTTGCCAATCATTAAATTTGCTCGAAAAACTGACATAAGATAAAATCGCTCCATCTTCGGTGTCGCGATTTTATCATGTCAGTTTTTCTCGTAAAATTAGTGATTGGCAAAACTGTTTCGTAAATTTATCCGATAAAAAAAAGCTCTTGTGTTTTTACTGTTGATAAAATTTCACTCGTAAATTTATATCATTAACAAGAAAAAGCAAGAATAGATTTTGTTTATCAAACTGAATGAATAATAAAAATAGCACCTAACTTAGTTGGAATATAATACTTAGTTGAAAATAAAACAACAAACGAGAAAAATATGTACCTGATAAAGAATGAGGCTATAATATTTTCATATGAAGACAAATATCGTTGTCAGTTTGAAAAAAAAATTGTGAAACGGGCGGCAATTTAACCAATCACTAGGCTGCAGAAATGCCAACTTAAATTCGAATCGCTCCTCTTAGTTTGAAAACAAGGTATCGATTTTTTAAAACTTCATAGCTCACTAGAATGCTTTGTTTAACGAAAATATAATTTTTTGGCAAATTAGCATTTTCCTGTCGGAAGCAGCAACCGCGATAATTTGAGATATAGCTTACTTGATTCTCCGGGAAACATTACAGATATTAAAAAGTTCAAAAGTATAGCTATCTTTCGGATTCTAAACGCAAAATTGGAATTGTTGATGATTTCCGCTGTTATATTCACCAGCATTATCTTAATATTAGATCTGACGACCTATTATAACCATATTTTTGTCGTTTTTCATTCAAAAACTACATGAAATAACATTAAAATGAGCGGAATGTTGATATCATTTAGTTGCTGTGGAATGTTATCTATCTAGTACAAAATAATGGAAGTAAAATTTCCTGACCAGCTGAAAAACTGACCACTCTCTGTGGAGAATAGATTATTTGAACAATGATGAATATTGTGAGATTTGAAGAGAAGAAGAAATGATTGGATGAAATGAATAAACAGGCAAAATGAAGATTAAGAAAGTGAAAAATTTTTCCTAATACATCTAAAATGTGAGTAATTAGACTTGAGAAATGAAATAAAAATCCATAATTCACTATGCTTATGAACCAAAACTTCTTGAAGATTAGGTATTATTTCACACAGGAATATGGTTTAAATACCTCAGATCTAATATCAAGATAATGCTGAGCAATATAAACATAATTTTGTATTAAATAATCATTCAGAATCCAAAAGGCGGCTGGGTTCTTGAACTTTTTAATACAAATCCATCTGTATTATCACCCAGGAAATCGAATCGGATATGTCTCGCGGTAGCTGCTTCCAGCTTAAAAATGTGGAGAATAATATTTCCGTGAGAAAAAGCGTTCTAGTAAGTTATAGAGTTGGAAGAAATAGAAACATACATTTTTGTTGGAATGTGAGTGAAACTGAAGAAAAACAGAATGGCAGAAGGGCTACGTATTAGTCCTTCGAGAACACAGATAATTGTGTTCACCAGAAGGAAACGGGAAGGACTTGGCCCTCTGACGCTTCAAGTTGAACCAATACGATTGTCGGATGAAGCAAAATATCTTGGGGTTATCCTAGACCCAGGCTTAACTTGGAACCGACACCTCCAGCACGTAATCAAGAAAGCAGAGGTGACCTTCATGGTTGCCAGACGCACTTATGGCACTTAATGGGGACTTAGACCCAGCATGGTACACTGGCTGTACAAAATGGTTGTCGTTCCCAGGATAACATATGCATCTCTGGTATGGTGGCCAAAGATCAGACAATCCTCTGCTATGCTTAAACTAAGCAAGGTCCAAAGACTTGCATGCATTGGCATTACAGGGGCAATGAGGACTACTCCTACAGCGGCGCTGGAGACAATACTAGACCTTCCTCCGCTACATTGTGTCATAATGTGCGAAGCAAGGGCAGCACTGACCCAACTGTAAAAAGCATCAGACCATGACGTGGCACATGGGAGAGGACACACAGAGATAAGGAATGTGGATGATGACATTTTCAAAATGCCAACATGACCACCAAATATATCTTTCGTAAGAACTTCGGGACTGTCATCGAAGATCGAAAGGAGCTTGGGGAAGAGAACGCACCACCACTTAGTGGAGTGAATGAACTGGTCTGGTATACAGACGGATCAAAAAATGAACTCGGCACCGGAGCGGGAATATACAGCAAAACGAGCAATTATGAAGGAATCGTCTCGCTATGAAAATACGCTTCTGTATTTCAAGCAGAGGTCTATGCAATACTTGCCTGTGCAAGGGCTAATAATATGAGAGCCTACAACAACAGGTAGATCAGGATCTAAAGTGACAGTCAAGCCGCCCTTAAGGCACTTCAGAGCTATAGGGTGACATCTTGGCCAGTATGGGAATGCGGCGTAGAAGAAGAAGACTGGCGACTCCAGAAGACTTCTACAACCAACCAGCAAAGAACCTGTATAAGCTAATACAGGGAACGGATTGGCTGTATAGGCTGTAGTCAGAACACTAGGAGTATCCACAATAAGCCCAGGAGGCTGAGACCGGTGAAGGGACGGCTCCTTGGAAAAAAAAAAGGAAAACATATGAAATTATTGATTTAAGGCTGAGATTTAGGCCAAAAAGTGAATTAAGTACCAAAACATGTTTTTTGCGTTTGCAACGCCACTTATGCAATAAAACTTGGAAGGATACGTTCCAAACTAGTCCAATCAAGACTCCAGAGTCAGCATCCAAAATGGTTATTATGGGGGCTCAAATTAACATTGTTAATGGGCTATGGCATTTGTATCGTTAGCAGGAATCAAAGAAGACGAAACATATGAGTTAAATAGTGTGATTAGGCGACCAAACTAACTGCAGAGGCATTGGGGATGTCACCCAAAAATGTGTGAGAAAAAAAATGAAAGACTACCAATTATGCCGAATTCAAAAGAGATCTTCATGATAAAGTGACTGAAATGAAAACTTCATTTTAAGTTGCTCACGATACAAAATGCATGGGATAAACAAGGAAAGGGGGGTGTATTGGCAGGAGAAACACGCGTCAAGTCCTAGAATATCTATATTTAAGGGTGACTTTAAGTACAACATAATTAAAGCAAAGTTACCGAAAATAAAGAATAATTATGTCTGCTATATTATTGTTTAGTCACGAAGAATCTACGATCAAGCTTCAATTGGTCGATTTGAAATTAATTCTCTATATATACATCGATACCCCCAGGAAGTTCTAATTAGAACGTCCCTAGTACGTACAAATTAGGTCTGGGACCAACTAAGGACTTAAAATGGACGTCCTAAGGATATTCCTGTATGGGCTGATTGTCCATATGTGTGCTGAACCTCATGAAGCGATGTGCTCATAAAGCTTCAGTGATTTGGTCAAGTTTGACTCTAATTTCTCCCGATTTTGAATTTAACATCACTCTTAATTTGAAAGCACGTTGTTGGAGTGATAATCTCATTTGCATAGCTATATAACATCAAGTTGACTCAAGACTTCGATAACAATATAATCTTCATGAAATAGTTGTGTAAATAACCAAAATGATTTCCAAAACGGAGGGTGAGTGGAGTTATAATTTTAGATTTAGTTAAGAGTGACCCGTTGCTACGGATTAATCCCAGCCCAACCGCATTCGAATGATGATTAAGGTAATATTATAATCCTAATGATTGAATGTGTGGATCTCTTCTGAACGGATGAGATCCACACCCTTTGTTTGCACTACTCTACTGTATTATGTACTTTAAACTAGGTCGGGCGATTTTATCGATGATATAATGAGAAAATATGAAACTGTGTTTATAGCATTTTCCTTCGGAAGAATTAATATACAGCAGTCGTCGAAAAATGATAATTCCTTCAAGATAACAGTTCGAACCACATAAATCACTCATAAATGAAGAATAATTATATCAATGAATAATTTCATGTGAGTAGTGTAAAAAAGGCTACCCATCACATTATCTAAAAAAAAACCAGCTTACAGATATTATCGAGCACCCCTGTCCTCTTCACAAACTTGTATATACAGAAGAACAGTCACTGAAAGTCATGACGTCAGATTAAGCTGTTTTTTATATCACCACTGTGATCAAGCCATACTTCATCACTTTTCATGACTGGGTTTCCTTCAAGCCTGCAACGTCGTGCAAAAACCATATCAACGCATCCTCCGAACGAACTCAATACACCAGCTAACAAGAAGCGAAGCCCGACGCAATCTCTTTGATGTTTTGGTAACAAAAATATATGACCTTGAGAGACCGACGTTGACAGATAACTTAGTAAATACACTGAGAAAAGTAATCAAATTTTCCAAATATTGGCGATATAATTCGTAGTTACACGTAGAAAAAAACCCCGACATTAAAACATTCAGGTTCAGGAAATTATTTTTCATATGATTACTTACCGATTTATGTACTGACATACACATTTACTACAAATTGTTTGTTTTGAGAGAATATTACTTGACAATCAAACCTCTGGGCCCACCACCTATTATATTTATTTCAAGTTGAGCAGTAAAATTAACAAACACCTATTATAAGCATATTATACATAATTCAACAGTACACTTTCAGTTGGTAAAATCATGCAGTGTTTCAGTTAGATAGGTGATATTTTTCTAATTATTTTCAATTTCTGTCGAGCACTGCAAGTAATTATTTGTAAATAAGTATTTAAAGAAGCATTAAGTAGGATAGGAAAGATATTGAAACAAATGTAAGTAATAATAAAATTTTTTATTTGGTTTACTAGAAATGAAAATAGTGTCTACAAATATATATAAAATATATCAAATATATATAGTAACAAACCAATGAGCATCATTGTACACAAAAAAATGTGTTCTTTCCAGATGAGATGGGTCCTGGTTCAGGTGACAGTATGTTATCTGCAATATTATAATGTTATATTTAATAATGTGGATTTTGTAAGAAAAAGTATATGTGTATTTAAAATATAATACGGTTGCAGTGGCCTGTATATTTAATGTGTAGTTTATTTGGCACAGCTAAAGCAGACTTAACATCTTTAGTACCAACTTCCATTTGAACATATTCATTATCTAAAATATATATATAGTAAACAACCAATGAGCATCATTGTACACAAAAAAATTTGTTCTTTCCAGATGAGGAGGGTCCTGGTTCAGGTGACGGTATGATATCTGCAATATTATAATGTTATTTTTAATAATGTGGATTTTGTAAGAAAAATATATGTGTAGTTTTTTTTATGTATACTTATACATACCTGTAAATAAACTATACGTTTTGATGCATTGCATATACAGATGTATTTGAACAATTGAAATATTTACCCAATAATGGCAAAGCTTGACAGCTAGGGAGATGTTCTGTTCCACATGAAGAAGGTGACGGTATGTTATCTGCAATTATAATGTTATTAATTGTTGTAACTGATTTAAAACAAAGTAAGAGTTGGTACTGCCACAAAGTAGACTTATTATAAATGCAATTAACGATCAAATACATCAACTGATTCCAATAACTAAAATCAAGCTTAATATTTACCAGAGTGAACAATTATCTTTGGGGGATTATTTGTCAAAACATGACTGTCGTTTTAGTCCTAAGAATTTCGTATTTTCGTATTTTTTTGAAGTTGAACTGTCGTCTTTCCAGACAAATCTTCACGATTACAAGCCTGTAACCATAGCTGGGATCTAAAATATTTGGAGACAATAATGAGTTCAGGCTAATATCAAATAATACACAAATAATATATTTGCTGGTGTATTATTTGCTAATATAATATGTTCATTGTTAGGTAGAATAAGTCAACACAATCTATCACAAAAGTTGTTCACTTCATGAAAGTTCTATTCAATGTAATGTCAAAGAATACCTAATCAAATATTTATTTGAGTATTTTTTATACTTATGCCTAAATAAGCAAAAGAAACTTAAAGACTTACCTAACAGGGTCTTTTGGGAATCCAAACATACCTTCTCCTGTTCCCGAGTGACATTCCCGAACAGCACAAGTTATTCTTCCCATAGCTTCAAGTAATTCAGTAATAATTTTCGAAACAAGGGACAAAGTAAAAATTATACACAAAAATTGAAAAATGCTTTTTGTTTACCAAGCTGGTTGACAGACAACAAACAAAGTCAAATATGACAAGAATCTTATTATAAAAATGGCGACTTTCAGACATGCGCATACAAAAAAATGATCGGAAGCTTCGCTTCTTGTTGAGCTGGTGTATTATTTGCCTAAACTCCCATGAGCCTATTTGAAGGCGCCACTTTCCAAGCAGTAGTGACGGCGATTCACCGCTGCGGTGAGGAGCAGGAAATAATTCACTGCTCAGTGGCCATCTTCGCATATGTCAAATTGCACGAGAGGCACTTAATTACATCAAGGCCAATTTCTAGCGAGGTCACATTATCCTGTGTATCAATGCGAAAAGGTCAAATAAAAGGCCAATCATTGCCATTCAAGGAAGCAAAACTCTTTCATGATATTGATAATCGACAATTGATATATCTACCCATGAGAAAGTAGGTGGTACATAGTCACAAGCATGATGGGAAATATGGCCAGGACAGACAGGTGAGACAGTTCACTAGAGAATAGTTAACGATAGATAACGAAGCACAGTGATCTCATAGAGCTCATGAAGCCAATAGGGTTGACGAACAATATAGGGTTTTATATTCCGTCACCTGAGCATGGAAACTGCATTTTGTACTAGTCGATGAGAAGCTACCGACAAGGAGCTGTATAAAAGGCTAATTCCCATGTAATCTACGTGAAACACGTGAGTATGAGTGGTACAATGCATTGACCTACCTTAAACGTCTTAACCTTAACTCACTATCAATTCAAATTAAGGTAATAGTTACTTGAAAATGTAGTGTGCATCTCAAAGAAGTAGCCGTTGAAATTTATGTGCTTTATTAATCAATTTGTAAACATTTTCAACAATTATTTGAACCCCAATCGCGTTGCTACTCAACTAAGACCAGAGGACGAAGGAATCGTCTCGCTAGGAAAATACACCTCGGCATTTCAAGCAGAGGTCTATGCAATACTTGCATGTGCAAAGGCAAATAATATGGGAGCCTACAACAACAGGCATATCAGGATCTACAGTGACAGTCAAGCTGCCCCTGAAGCACTTCAGAGCTATAGGGTGACATCTCGGCCACTATGGGAATGCGGCGAAGAACTTAGAAGACTGGCGACTCGGAACAGTGTAACACTGGAGTGGGTCCCAGGTCACAAAGGAATTTCTGGCAATGAAAAGCTGACGAACTCGCAAGAGCACGATCGTCAACTCTGATAAACGGACCCGAACCTGCTGTGGTCATCCCCAGATGCTTAACGAGGTCATGGTTAAAAGGGTGGGTGAAAGAACAACACAATAAACACTGGAAGAATACGCCAAGACAAATACATGGGAAGAAATTCATAAGAGAACCATCAGAAATAGTACCGAATGAACTGCTCCCAATGAGCAGGAACAAACTACGCACCATAACGGGGCTACTTACGGGTCACTTTTCCGCAAAAGAGCACCTGAACAAAATAGGGCTGTATAACGGAGACCTTATATGCAGAAGATGCGAAAAGGATACCGAAACAGCTCTGCAT
>CAJUYH010010762.1:0-11834 GCA_910591685.1 Galerucella tenella
AAATTCAGAAAATATTAAGTGGTGCGTTAATTTCTTGGAGCAGTGTACATTTTGCGAGTGACCGTCTTATTCTGTTTATTTTCGAAAGGTCGCTTTTTAAATTATAATAAACAGAATCACAAAATGTGTTTTAAACATTTTTTCATTTGCTTCATTGTTTCAGAAAATGTATGACACACAAAATGTGCTTCGTCTACCAAATAAATGAAAAAATATAACAAAAAACTATGACAGATTAATATGGCTGACTGACTTGTCAAAGTGTAAAGTGTAAAATTAATCTAAATTACCATCAGCAATCCAGATAACCAGTTTTTTTTATTGTTTAAACATTTTAAATGCTTGACCAATTTATTTGAATATTTACTCGAATATTGTTTTCTGTATGATTTCAGTAACACTGCATACCTAATTTTATTTTATTTTTATTACTTCTTAGGTCCTTACCTCTTTGGAAAGAACTCATCCTCACAGAAATACAACACAATTGTTCAATCGTTATTAATAACATTCGGTTTGAAAAAATTAACATACCTAAATGGTTATTTGAGAATCAGAAACGTTTTGAAATGAATCCAATTATTGGAAAAGTTATTCTGCAACAGAAAAAGTGCTAATAGCTGCACATAAGTATGTATAATACAACAGTTCCGTGATATGAAAAATTTAGTTTGAAAACAAGGTACTGGAATTCAAAGAATAGCAGGATGACAAGTGTTAAAAAGATCATTGATTTAATCTAATTGGTGTAGAAAGGCAGTGTAATGTTGATAAAAATCATATCTACGGTTACTTTGCATGAGTCTATTTAATCATAGAAAATTT
Source organism: Galerucella tenella (assembly GCA_910591685.1). Lineage (NCBI taxonomy): Eukaryota > Metazoa > Arthropoda > Insecta > Coleoptera > Chrysomelidae > Galerucella > Galerucella tenella. The sequence goes on from CAJUYH010010762.1 coordinate 826, forward strand.
CAGAATGGTACAATAGTTTGAAATATATTTAAAGTATTATTACAGTTTCCTGTAATATTGTCGTATTTAATGAAGCTCGGTACCAATATATATCGCAGAATAATAATTATTCTAACGCTTGATGAAGTTTTGAAAAATATTTTATTTACAACTAAATATGTAATGTCATTATTGATGTTTAAAAAGTCTAAAACTGACATATTACCTACTTTCACTTCCCACCCGTGGGTGGGAAATTTTCCACCCGTGAGAGGATTATTTTCTGTTTATTTTGAGAGATGTCTTTTTTAAGTTTTTTGAATAAAAACTTCATTCACCTATTTGATTTTATTCAGACTTATAAGCACACTTGACAACATTAGCACTTCTTAAGTTCTTCAGGATTAGTAAACACAAAATTAACAAGAACTGAACTTTTCAAACAAAGGATTGATAATTTCTGTATGTACATATACTTATTGACATTATTGAAATTGATCGTTATGGTCGAACTATTGTGAGATGCTACAGAAACCATTAACCCATGCGTAATTTCTTTGCTTGAAAAGTTCAGTTTTTGTGGTACAGATGATGAACTCTTCATGGTGACTGATGAAGGATTGGAGGAAGTAGTTTCGCCAGAGAGCAGATTAGCAGTCTTCGTTTGATTGGAGAACGAAGTAACTACATAGCCTTCCGCCACGGTACTCGATTTCCATCCTCCTAATCTCTTCAATTGTAGAACATCTCCTCCATTGTTTGTGAACAAAGCTGCTGCTGTACGCCGAAAACAATGCCCGGTATACTCGCCGACGTTATTTAGTTTCAAAAACGATGCTATTCTTTTCGGAAATTGCGATATGGAATTGTGTCCAAAGACTTGATTGGTAATTTTCCCAAATCTCATTTGCATGAAAAACTTCTCATTTTGAATTTGTGAACGGAGTTCCATATATTTCTTTACAATTTGAACCCATTTAGTGTTTAATATCAGAAACGATCGTGCTTGATATGTTTTTGTGTAAGGAATGATGATGCTGATCTTTTATTCCAAAATATCAATATCTAAAGACTTTCATCTTAAAAAGTTCATCACTTCTGCAGGCTCCCGAAAGGCCAATTACCAAACCAACTTGAAATGTTGAAAAATATTAATAAAAATAACTATTTTATTAGTGTTAGAATAATAACCTTCAGAACAAGAAATTCTTCTGGTGCTTCATCTAAGAAAGTATCAACATTTTCTTGGGTAAAGGTATTTGATTTCTTCGCTTTATAATTGGCATTTTGCCTTTTTGAAAAAGCCATTAATTTTCCATATTTTAATATGTCAACCTTGTCTCTGATAATTAAGGTTGTTTTAATCATGGAATGCGTAGACCATAAGGTTGACGATTTCTTAGTCTTAGCCAATTCACCGAAGTAGACAAGAACGATGTTTTCCGATGTAGCTTTTGTGACCCCTTTTTTGGCGCACCAATCTCTGTACGTATTATATGCTTTATTATACCTCGGTCTACTTTTTTGGGGCATAAGATTTCCTTCAGCTTTCTCCGCTGCTTCGTTCATGTCTGGCGGTGTGCACTCCAGCTCTATATCCGACATTTTATAAAAAAATTAAATTACACGGTCCGGACACTGACCACTTTGAAGTGTTTATTAAACACCCGCCTACTCACTATTGGGAAAATAAGTTATCTGTTGTTAGTTGTCATCATCATTCTATGGTTGTCTTTGTAATTTTATTGTTGACGTTTGAGAAAAAATAATGGAAAATTTTAGTTTAGAAGATTATAGTTGTAAATAAAATAGCATACAAACCTCGGTGGAAAGTTACATCACTGTCTCGACAGTAATGTATCACTTCCCACCTCGGTATGTAATATATAGTTTGGCAAGTTTATCTGTGGCTACGGGGCGTCGGTGAGAGGCGAGGAAAAACATGGCGTATATCTGTCAAACGTACAAATGGCGTACGGTACCTATTTTACCAAGTAAAACTGAAATTACAAAGGTAACTGACAATAGAAACGCCACTGGATAAATCAATATCAGTCAATTGACGAAGTGAGAGGGAAGAACATTCGCACGCGCTTGCCAATAAGAAGTCAGCTGGTCCATAAAAATCACCAATTATGTAATTCGAGTGTGTGGTCATTATGGTTTTCGTACAACGCTGCCAGAGCTTCAAAAAGCCCATAACAAATTTGAAAAAGTGTTCTCTTTTAATATTCATGAATTGGAAAATAATGTTAATAGAATAAATCCAAGGAAACAAGCACATTATACAATTAACGTTCAATCATATTTTTAATATTGTTAATAATAAAAAGACCCATTTATAATTATTATCACTACATAATCAGTACTTCAACATTTTTCATAGTTAAACGTGGCAATGTCGAATGGCTTCGACTGCATTCCTTTCACGGTTTCAGATAAACTTGCCAAAGTATACTATTATTTAGCCCGTGATTAGGATCGCGGACGGAGAACATATACCTTGTACTGACGAGGCGCAAATACGCCGAAACCGGTTATGTTGTCCCTTCTAACTGCAAACCAGAATGGTTGTGTTAAATATCTTGTAGATAATGCCAGCCCCGTTTGAATTTGAAGTGTAATTCAATATTCGTCGGTGCCTATAGCCCGGAGAGTAGTTGTTACTTCTCAGTTGAACGGTCAATGTCATAAAACGTTAGAATAACTATCATTCTGCTATTTCTATCTGAAATATATTTGTAACACATAAAGCAACTGTCTCGGAATTGAATTAAATAATAATTAAAATGTCGAACGACGAAAAAAAGCAAACAACAGACGAGTTGTGTGATTCAAGAGCAACAGATTCAGATGCACATAGAGATCAATTGAATAGTGACCTAGCTCAGGGAAATCGAAAAAAGATGCCTTATCTCTTGCTCCCCGCACTCCACACGTACTTCACAACACTTTCTGGATTAGACTTTATAAATAAACTTTTGAGGTTTTTTAAATTTAACTTGAAAATTTTGTTCCGGTAGTTGAATCCTACAGTGTTTAACCTAACTTAAGTTGTCACTAAAACGTTTTTAAGACGGTTATCCAAGTACTAAAGGTTGTAACAACGTCATGTTTCAACTTTAGACAGGCTTAATATTAAGACGATCTTGTCTGGTGGTTGAGAGAGCGTCGTTGAATAAGTGACTAATTTCGACATGAAGTAGAATGTTAATTTAGTCGTATTATGTCGTCGTATTATGTCATCAAATTGCTAATTGTGTGGTAGCAGTGTAACATTTACCAAAATATAATACAAGTCTATCTTATCGTTCAAAGGTTATGTCAAGTTGAAATTCACACTTTTCCTTGCATAATTGTAAACCATGTGAACAGACACCTTTTAATGGTTATTTTATAGCTAGGGGTATGTATATTTACTCATAATTCACCCTGTATAAATATGTGATAAGTGATGATTTTAATATAACCTTTTTGAACAGTTGTTTCTTTTCTTCAATATTTGTTTTATCTCCTACTTTTATGTTAGAAAATAAAAATCTCATGAATATAACAAATCGTCTGAAAACCCTTTAAATTATGTCATAATTTACCTGTTTATAATATAAAAAGAAAGAAATATCAAGAGGTTTAAAAGAAAGGAAAATATAATCGTAACATTAATACTTTTGAAGTTTTCGTAATGACGTCTCAAAAAGGGAAAATAATATCCCAGAAAAGGGTTGCAATTAATTTAGAAAGTATAAAATTTCCATCAATTCAGCAACGTACAAAATGAAATCCTTTTATAAAACAGAGAAAAGCGGCATTTAACTTCGGAAAATTTATTTAAGAATACTTCAAAGAGGGAAGTAACCCAAAAAATTAGTGATTCGTTCTTTCAAGATTCAATTACTTGAGATTTTAAACTTGAATACTTATTGATATCCTATCGCTCTCTAAGAGCAACAAATTATCACCAATGAAACAGGATTTCAAAAAAAAAATATAATAATAGGTTAAAAGGTATAACTTATTTACTATCAATGGGGCTCCTAACAATGGACAACGCTTGTAAGTATACGGGCCTGACATACACTGAGACCGTATATATCTATAGCACCCCTTTTTCTCTACTCGGATCGCATGCATATTTCCCAATCTACGGTAACAGGAGAGGAAGCAAATAATAAGATATGGGACATGTTATGAATGTACCAAAGCAAAGTAGAGCTTCATATAAGGCAAATATTCATAAAGATGTTATTTTGTTAGCAGTAGATGATCCCCAAGTATCACATTTCATTTACCAAGCAAATAATGTTAGATCGAAGCATATAATTCAGAAAAAATTATGAAGTTTAGCATATTCTAGGAATTATTTTATAGAATAATTCCAGCCTTCCTTAAAGGGCGTCTTATCTTGTTTAAGACTAAATATTGCAACCAAGTAGCAATGATGCTAGTAAGTCGTGAAAAGTAGCCAAAAAATAGAGATAATGTCTTCAAAAAATGCCAAAAAATTAATAGCCATATTGGAATTCTGTGTGGTCATAAAATGCCTTCAAGTGCTTCAATTAGTGCCATTCATAAAGAATACTATAAAGTTCTGTATTGGAATTAATTTGGATTTTAAATGGAAAATAATTCCAAAAAAAAACCACAGTATTGCTAGCCTTAATGTGATAGTAAATCTCAATTCAGTTGAAAGGTTTCATGATATTTCAGAAATCATTATAGAACATAAGTAGTAACGCAGTTAAAAGTTACAACGAAATAACTATAGACACAGAGAAGATCACCTTCCTGGTTCTTGGACCACGTCTCTTTAGCAATGTTGCCATAGTTTTTATATCTATATATTAATAGGTATATGATACTATTTTTATATATTATAGAATATGTAAATAATCAGGTTCAGAATATTATTTGTTTTTAAACTGGGATACATATTTCAGAAAATCTGGGAAAGATTTATCAATTTAATCCATCACTTATAATATTATCAATCAATCCAACTAATAATACTATGAAAAACTTTAATATAAATTGGATGTATATAATTCATTGATAGGTATCAAAATTGAATATGACAACACCGTAATTCATAATGAAATAATTTAATTTATAAGGTATATTTTGCTCACGGTTATCACTGGCCCGTCTGTTTTCAGAAAGTATTTCATTCACATTTTACAGAAAAGTAAGGTTTGCAGAGATTTCTAATGGTTCGCAATGATATTTTCCAGTTTCAAAAACAATAATACCTGTCATAATATTTTGAAGGAAAGATCTCTGCCATCACATTTGACAATGTTTGTTTTTGTGAACACTTACATAACTGTTGGCATAAATTTCCAATATCAATCTAATATTTATCCAAAACAAAACTTCATTACATTCTCACGAGAAATGTTTAACCGTTCATGATCATTCAAAGCGTTGAAAGCCATATCTGGACTAAACGACTGCTTCTTTATATCGCTTTGACAGTCAGTGTTGGCAATCAAATCTAATAAAATGCTCTTTTGGTGCCAATTTATGGCTATTTAGGCTTTCAGGTTGAATTGCTGATAAGCTATCAAATCTACTTTAAGGCCAAACCGCGCGCTCCCTTTAGGCAGCGATTAGCTTTATAGGCAATAACCAATATAGGCAGCATCATATTCTGGACATTTGAATTTATATACAGATTCCTCAAATAATTATGTTTTGTGAGTGGAAGAGAGGAAGCAATAGAATAACAGACATTTTGCGCAGTCAGCTGTCGCCAAATGTATTTATTTGTAAAAGTTATTCCCAATTTTTGTACGCAACAATGTTAAATACCAATTGTTCAATTTAAAGCAGTGCATATATTTTATATGTTATTTGTCCAATTTTTCATTTGAACTATATTAATTTATTCTTATTTGTGTTCATCTCACTCAATTTTCAAAAGTCATTAATATAACCAATCTCGATTTTCTTCCTCTTAATACGGCTTTATACCGTCTTAAAAGTACCGAACATTCTAAACTGGCAACGCTGCTTTCATATCAGATTGGTAGCTGGAGCTGAACACAAGCCCAACGTTGACTTTGAATAATTATTCTTGTTATCTTCTGAATGTTCCTTGTGGTATATTAAGTGCTTATCAGAAAGAATTAAGAAAGTTGGTAACCAATTCAATATTAGAACTAGTTTTAAATCGAATAATACATTGAGATCAATACTAACAAAAACGAAACCAAAGAATGAAGAACAATCTTCAAAAAACTGCATATATCAAATATCATGTGAATGGGACAAATTTTATTTAGGTGAAACATCTAGACCATTGAAAGTACGAATAAACGAACACAAAAAATATATCAAAGATAGGGAATTCTTTAAGTCAGCTATTTGCAAACATGCTTGGGAAGAGGGTCATCAAATTCAATGGGATTCATCAAAAATAATATTAAAAGAACCCAATAATAAAAGACGGAAAATCAAAGAAAGTGCTTTAATACAAATAAATGCAGATAAATGTGTGGCTAGTATATCAGCCGATTGTAGTCAAATTTGGTTACCAATGTTAGAAAGAGAAACTTCCAATAATCAATTACCTGCGTTATCAGGATAGCATCATAAGTTTTTATCCAGGTTTTCTTATGATTTATAATTTGAATAGTTGTTAATCGATACACATTTCAATACACAAAATCACAAAACTGAGTAAACATATTTCAAAAACTTAAATATTCATACACAAAAAAACTATCAAGAAACGCGTTTTATTAACAACATTTCCAATATAAGCGAAAAAAACGCGCTATCCCAATAAAAACCGTTCCTGCAACGTGCACTTCACTGGATTTCATTTCTAGTAGACTATCATATCGTTGGAATGTCATAAAATGAAATATTTCATTTCACAGATAAAAAATTTCACCTTAATAAAAATTTGATAACAAAATTTTGCAGTCTTAAACTTCAAAATATTTTTTGATTGTCTAGTTGTCAAATTTTTTCTGTTGTGTCAGTTAGGGATAAAAATTAATTTCTACTTATTTTTTCTTGACAACGGTAGCTGGAACGCTACCGAAACGTTGAAATAAAGAATTTAAAAATATTGTGGTTTAATTTCCCAAGGCATTAAAAAAAGAATAAATTATTCTTGTCTCTCTTCCAAGTAGTTTTTCCCATATTTTCTTTGTCGTACTTGTGTAAATCGTATGGATCGAATAGACGTTTTCCGATCTGTATATAATTTAATTTATAGTGCTCACATTCCACAAATGGGAGATAAATATTTACCGAATCTGTACAACCCAGATTTTCTTAATAAGTGGAATTTTTTTTTTTTTTCACTGAATTATGAAAAGCATGATACTTATTCAATTTCCATTTTGTTTTTCATTATCAAAAATTTCAACACAAAATGTATACTTTGAGAGGAGCATGAGAACAATTTTATCAATTGCAGCAGTTACTTTTTAAGAACTAATATCACACTTTAATTTTTGTCAAGCCTTCCCTATCGCACTAATCATTTACCCTGTATATCATCTTTTGTAAGTAGTGTATTCTATTCATGGAAATTCTTTTCTTGTACTTCTAAGTAAATGTAAAGAAAGGAACAGTGGAACGAGGTCATGGGGTGCTGTATTAATCGTCTAACTTGATCAGGAAACACGATCATAAATATTTACCAAATTGTGAATAATATCTCCAGTTTTGGGTGAAGAAGAAACAAGTGGTTAATCCAAATGACAACAAAGATTTCCTTGCTACAGCTAAACGGGGTGAAATATGAAATATAATTTTTTTCTCGTGGAAACGAAAAAGCGACATTGAGAAGAAGCAAACAAATACATTAATAGGATTTAAATTACTTTTATTAATGAATGTTTCTCATTTTTACCTTGTTCAGTTTTTCTCATTCATAAGAATAATTCCTGATCAAGTTTTGTGTTAGGGACCAGACGTAGTCTACTCCAAATACTTTGGTGGTTCGCTCAAAGCTTTATATTCTCCAAATTATCATATGGAAGACTTTCGAGCTGCTGAAGTACCAGTACAAGTTTTTAGCTGGGTGTTTGCTTTATACTTAGTGCATAACCGGTCATGAAACTCAGCTGACTCCGGCATAGTGCTTGTAGTTCCGGTGTACGTTTTAAACATTGTTTCTAGAAAAGTTCTCTTATCCATGTATATTGGGATGTTTACCAAGTACTTTTATGATAATCTTTGATCCAGTTCCATACTGCTCCTCGTACTATGATTTTTGGTACATCAAGAATCTGTTCAGAGTTATGCTGCATATTTGGTTACTAACTTCCCGCAAGTTCGTTGGCTTCTTAGTTTCCCGCAATACACTGTTTTTCATTAGTCCATTATTTTTTGTCTGTAATCCACACCAATAATTAACTATTGTGTGGTCTATTTTGCATTGTCCTTTGACACTCCTAAGAGAATTTTCCAGTCTATGAATACCTGTCCTCGAAGGTATAGTTCTTTTTAATATTTGAGGAACTGACCTGACCTGAGATAAGATAATGACATGCAATAAAGCCATAATAGTATTAGCCGGGACAGGGTCGTATTTATATCATTGGCGAAGAATGAATTATTACCTGAAACCTCTTATAAGACTTTTGGGTCATTCTTATTATAAATACTTCATTTTCAATCCTTACCATTAGGTATAGTGCAGCTCTACACGTTTAATCCGAAAAAATGTATGGTTTTATTGCATCTCAAGCCCAAGTCAAGTCAGTTCCTTAGATATTGGAAAGAACTATATCAGAGTAGTAGGAATAATAGCACTTCCATTACTGATGTATAAGTACCCCTCACTACCTACGTGATGCCCAGACATGTATAGTTCTTATCAATATCTAAAAAAATGACTTGACTTGTGCTTAAGATGCAATAAAACCATAAAACTTTTCTGATTTACCGTGCAGAACGCTGCACTATACCTGATGAAAAAGACGAAAATTAGAGTATTTATAATAAAAATGACCCAACAGTCTTATAGAGCTTTCAGGTAATAGTTTATTATTCCAAACAAAATAAATTCCACTCTGTCACGACTGTTACTTTAATGGCTTCATTGCAAGTCATTATCCCATCTCAGGTCCGGTCAGTTTCTTCGATATTGGAAAGAACTATAGCTTACTTAGTTTTATTTTAATTTGTTCCCAAAGGAGAGCGTCTCGACACTACTAGTGTAGCCCCCGCTTTACAAAGTTATTTCTAACTTATTCAGTTATAAATACATGTTCCATTTATGATTTTTATCTTTAACCTTCGAATTTATAATATGGTGGGAAATTAAGTTGAACGTTAGGTATAATGAACATGTTATATACAGTGCTTTTCAGATAAAAGTATCCACCTTTAATAACTTTTGTAATACTGGTATTTAGAAAAAATCCAAAAACAAGTCAATTTATGTTGAAAGGGGCAAGCATTATGGCTTATTTAAACTTACTGGAAAAGCCACCCCCTCACCCCTAGCAGCATCCCCTTTATTTTTTTAAATTACTTTTTTAAATTACTTTTCAAATAACTAATTACCAATAGATGTCAAGATAATGGTAATTTCAAGTTTGTAATGCGTTATTGAAATCTTAAAGTCTACAAATGCGAAGAATTGTTACTTCACGCTCAAGAACAATTTTTTTCGCTCACTTATTCAATCCAATTTGGTGAGATTAGTGTGCGAAAAAGATTTCTTTTCTGCTCGAGAGCATTAAGTAACAATCCTCGGCGTTTGTCATTTTTACGATTTCATTTGAATTTAGTTATCAGTCATTCTACGCGCGACTGTAGGAAAAACTGTTATTAAACACAAATATGTAGCTTTAAATACTTCTCACCAACCATTGTTGGTTTTCCAAATTCACTTCTTGTCTGGATAGGCCGTTAGAAATAGGAAAAGCAGCTCTGAGAATGGGAAATGTCTTCTCCATCTGGTTTTATTGTCTAGATGGGTTTGTTTTTATGTATTTTTTTGGAAAGTACGCGTGATTTTGGCCGCTAGGCATATTAAATTGGACATTTAGGGTAAAAATGGGACTATTTTCATTGCTTTGGCTCGTTTTTTGGATTTAATTGATCAAAATTTGATACACGCCCAAGTATTTGTTAGTATTTGTTATTTCATTGTTTTATATTACCTGTAAAGCCATTTAAACCATTTAGGCTCGTTTTTTACCCATAATTTCATCAAAAATGGCACAAAGTGGATAAAAAAGCCTAAGAAAAATTAAAGAAGTGGTCTACTAAAATTAAAAATATTTGTGCCGAAATATTCAATCGCGGGTTTTGGGTAATTAATCGGGGGTAAAAAATCGGGGACTCCAAAATGGCTGTCTGAAAATATTGCGAAGTTTAAATTAAAAATGATACTTTTTCGTGTTTTTTCCTCTTACACAAACCTAATTGTGTTTTTTTTTGGAATTTTTTTCACTTTGCTCCTTTTCCCCCTCTCTTTGTATTTCAGAGCCGTTTATTTCCCAAGAATTTGTAAAATAAAATGCTACAATACGCACCGTTTAAAAAATATGAATAATAATTTTTTGTATAAGTTTAAATAATAATTTAGATTAATATTTTGGAAATTGTGGAGCAATAATGGGCTCTGAACTGCAAAGAGAGGTGTTGGGGAGAGGGGTGGAAGGGATGAAAATAAAAAAAGATTGGAGAAAAACCAAAATCTAGGCAATTTAACTTATGCACTATTTCCAACTGCCTAAGATCTACTTACAATTTTTAAACATCTTTGTTGTTTTCTCCTATCTCTCCATTAAAAACTATTTCAATTCTATGCAGCCTTATACTGACCTAGTCAACAATAAAACAGACTGCATTCAATAGAGTAACATTTTGCAACTCTAGCTAGCGGTTGAATACTTGACCTAAAAAAGGGGTATCTATATGGTGGTGAACAGAAATGACAGGAGTGAATATTTTAGGCGTGAGTGATGGATGGACTCTGGTTTAGTGATAGATTATCTTTTTTTCAAGAATATCGTTATGCAAAAAATTAGATCATAGAAAAGCATCCTGGGAACATC
>CAJUYH010010763.1:0-11833 GCA_910591685.1 Galerucella tenella
CCTGTACGGCTACCTGAACAGTCTTATCCTCGTGTGGGTGAAGGAATACTTCCTCAGAACCTACTCTAATCACTCGGTTCTTGAAATCTAGCTGGAAGCCATGTAGGTTCATAATGTCCATTCCGAGTATTATGTCCTCTTCGATATCAGCGACAACGACAGTGTGGGTGAACTTCTCTGCGCCAATTCCCAATTGCACCGGTAGTTCTCCATGGACATTGGCGCTTTCACCTGTGGCAGTCCTGAGTCGCAGTCTCGTCGGTAAAAGTCTTTTCCGGGTGTTGACAGTCTCGGGGCGAATAATAGTCCTCGTTGCTCCAGTGTCCACCAATAGTGTATACTTCCTACCATTAACTTCACCATCCACGTATACACTATCATCGCGATATTTCAGAGAGGCTATTAGAATGAGAGGGTCTTTGGAGGGTCTTCGGGTCGAAGCTGCCCTCTGAAGGTCGACCCTTCCTAGTTTTTCCTGCTGGGCGTCTTTGTTTGTAGCAGTTCTCGGTCGCTTGCACGAACTGCGTACATTTCCCATTTCTCCACAATTCCAGCATCTCACAGCTTTCGATTTTCCATTTGAGATGCTTTTCATCATGTTGACAAGCTGGTCAAGCTTGTTCTCCACTTCTTCGTCTGCTACAGCCCTCACCTTGCCGTATACTTCGGAAGCCTGTGTAGCTGCTTCGTACTCCAAGGCTGCAGAGAGTACGTCGACCAGTGTCTTGTGCCGAGCCAAGCGTAGAGTTCTCTGCATTTCATGGTCACTCCGTCGATGAATGTCTGTACCCCTAAACATTCCGTGACATTCTCCGGTGCCGATGGATAGGCAAACCGCACCAACCTCGCAATGTCTGCTTCGAATTCTTGCAGAGTTTCGTCGCGTTTCTGTTTGCGGTTTTTCAGCTGCGACTGGTACAGATGCTCCAAGTGTTCCAGGCCATATCTCATGTTCAATCGCTTTTTTAGTTGTTCAAAATCTTCGGTCTCTTCCACTGGAATGGTCTGGAGGATATCCATGGCGTCTCCTCTAAGGGCAAGAGTTAAATTCAACGCTTTTTCTTTTTCACTCCAGTTATTTGCCTTTGATGCCGCCTCGAATTGCTTAAGATAGTTCGGCCATGACGTTTTACCATCGAATGTTGGCAGTTTCACTCGGCTGTTCATAGCGTTTTCCATTTTCGACTTCAACTCTACTTTCTCTGCCAGTTCGTCGTTGTTCGGGGCTTGCCTAGTTGTAATATCCGGGTGATGACTAGTCTTCCTTTCGATTTCTTTGATTTTTTGTTCCATTTCTTGCCCCATTCTTTTAATCTTTTCTTCCATGGCAGAAATTTCATTTTTTATATCCGTCGAAATTTTATTTTCCATGTCCGACATTTTATTTTCCATTTTCTCGATATTTGATTTTAGAGGGGAAATTTTATTTTCGACTTCAGCGGCAATGTCCTTTTTCATTGACAAAATATCGGCCGAAATATCGTTCTTCATATCAGAAATCTTCTCATCCATATTAGCAGAAATATCGTCTTTCATAGTAGAAATCTTCTCGTCCATATTAGCAGATATATCGTCCTTCATAGCAGATATAGGGAAAAATCACGAACCGCGAGATGGCGCTGCGAAATCCAAAATGTCGGATCGGAGGGTGAACAACAAATATTCTGTCATTTGATATTAGCTTCGTTTTCGAAATTTTTGTGTTGTATTGCTGGATTTGTGTCATAAGATATCTATTAATAATGCCTGTGAAAGTAGAGATATCAATTTCGGATATTCTGGATTGTTGGTGAACGTGTTCGGCCAATTAATGAAGGTGAGGTTCCAATGAAAAAGTTATTAAAAGCTTATGTATGAGATCTCCAACAATATTACAATCCCCCATTATAAAACTCAGTGAGTCCTGGATTTGACAATGTTCCTGTAAAGAAGGATTAGGAGGACACTAATAAGGATAAGGATATTATTGCTACATTGATTTATATTAACAGGTAAATAAGTTTTCTCAATTACCTAAGAAAGCAAGTAGGTAGATGATTTCAAAACCACACATCCCTGTTTGCCTCCTCTCTTTTTCATGTTTCAGATATGAGATGCTAAAACCAGTAAGCTGTACTGATCTCTGGCTCAAAAATAGGGAAAGGAAAAAAGACATAGAGAGAATCAGTAGGCCAGAACCATTTTAGTCATTTAGTCACCCAGGAATTAAAAAAAAAAGAAAATACAATACAACAGCTGAACTGAACAAAAAAAACTTTAATCTTCTTGCCCACAGTAAGTTTTAGACAATGAAAACGAACAATAATTAAGTCATTTGAATATATGTTGAACATCAGCACTTTTTTAATACCTGCAGGTGTAGGGGATTCTGCTTTGGCAACATTTTTGAAGTAAATAAGGAGAAGTTGTATAATTTAATTTTAAAATGGCATATCGGCCATTTCGATTGGAGAGAAAAAAGCTTCATCTGTTTGACTTACCTGTTCTCTTTTATGTGTTGTTTGTTTTTATTTTCAGGCATCTAGATCATATTATGCAAGATGTATTGTATCACAATAAAAAATAAATAAATAATATAAAAAAGTTATTGTTTCATTATATAAGCAAAGGTATGTATGGTTTTGCACAATAATTATAAATAGGTGGAAGACTTTATGCAATAATAAAAACAAATTTTGCTTTTCATATCATTTAATCTATTTTATGCAGAATACGAATAAAGAAACATTTATAATACTAATTGACTAAAAGAAAAAATATAGAATAAAATATGGTATAGCAAAAATAATAAACCAGAAGTAATTGTTTTGAGTTCTCACTTACTGTCGGTCACTTCCACATATATATATTTTTTTGTATGTTGATAATTAGTCACTGGAAAGGTTCTGGCTAGGAAAGGATCCATTTTTCAAATGCTCCCTCGGTGTTGTGGAGGTAACTATATATTGAATAATAAAAAATATAAATTGAAGTGAAGAGAGTCTGATAGTAAAATTATTGAACTTACCACAAAAAAAAACCTCTTTCAGAAAGTGCTTGCTGCAAACAAGCATGTATTTTGAGATAGGCTTCCCTATATCTTCAAGATTTTTTGCCATTTCTTCACTGCCTTGGGATTCAAAGGGAATTTATGTAGAGAAATATCCGAAGTACCTACTGTATGATGCACATTGAGGAACTGAGCACATTTTGCGTGATCTTACCTCATTATCTCTTCCAATCCGCTGCATTTTAAGATTTGATGTTTATTTGAAACAACTATTGTTCATAAAATAACGTAAAAATATATCACTTTCGACCTAAATCACTTAAAATTGTATAAAAATCTCACACTTCACCTATATAAACACATTTGGGTTAGTTTGTTGTTCACCCTCCGAGTATTTCGAACGATTAATTGTAGATGTCGCCCACTCCGAGATTCTTCCCTATTGACGAGATTATGGTGGAGGACTCGTCATTGAATAAGAATGTTTCTGGATCCAAGTCTGCTTTTAGTTCCGTCACTTTCAGGTCACATAGTCTCTTGGCCATTTTTACGTGATTATTTATTTATATTATCCCACTTCTGACACCAATGTAACGTTTATTCTAATTTATATTTACAATTAATTTATATTTACAATTTATATTGAAATACAGTCCTTATTTAATAATTTATATAATACACTAAACACACACTAACTATAATTTATATGAGAGTCATTTAATAAACACTTTATCGAGGCGCGATTGCTTTCTTTCAGTATCAACACTAACTGACTAACTGACTCCGCTGCGATGCTCGTCGCCTATTTATACTCGCACGGCTTATTCTAGAGATTTCTCGAACTCGAAGTTTTGGTGGATGCGCCGGGTTTTTCTAGATGTTACGTTTTCCAGATCATTCTAGAAAATAAGGCGGAGGAGCCATAGTCGTCTCATATGGGAATTTCACTGGGGGCACTAATTGAGCACATTAATGCAGCAGCTCGCGTAACATTATGATGAATACATTTTTAATATTCTAATTTTGTGTTAACCTACAAAATGTGAAAATCTTACGTCAAATATAAATTTTACAATATGGCGCTGGTTTGGACAACAAGTTCGCGCATACGCCTGCAACATCAAGTGGCTTCTTCTTATGTGAAACAGAGTCTAACAATTTACTTTTGCCTCACATAACCTATAAAGCATTGTTCAATTTATGTTTGTGTGTATAAATTGGAGAGAATACTAAAGTATCTTTAAAATATTTTTTTTATATTAATTGTATAGGACAAAAAATTTCATTTTCATGCTTAATAAAAATGGCGTCTTGTGCTGTGGAAAATTGCAAAAATGAGTCAGGGGCCGTATTCCCGAGAAGTGAGCATCAAAGCGAATAGTTCATGTGCGAGTACTTTTTTGAAGTGGTATTCTTGACGACTATTTTTTGGAACGTATACCTACGCTTGATAATGTGCGAACATAACAACCGCGTCTCTGTAACATCTCACTAATTACAGCAATTGACTCGTAATTTGACGTTTTGTGAACTTAAATTCAAAAACTGATAGCTTGCAAAGTGAAAGATTATACACATTTTTTGTGATTTACAGGAAATTGAGGAGAACTTAATTTTATGTATGATGTCTCATCGAGATAAAAAAAGTCAAATAACCTACGCAATTGTACGAATGGGGAGTTAACCTAAGTTACGATCTAAGCATAATCTTATGACACGGAACTACTAAATAATCTAGAAATTGCGATGTTGTAAAATGTCAAATGAAAATGTTCGCAAATCTCTACGAAGGTACGAAGAGAGGTCAAGAATACCATTTTCTGAAAGTTTTCGCAAATTGACCATTTGTAATCATGCGCATTTGCATAATTGCGAAGGATGTCAAGAATAGCGACCCAGGAGCCGTATTCTCGACAAGTGAACTTTTGATGCGTATGCGCACTTCGAGATATTCGTACGTTCTGGTATCTGTATCGGTATCTGTGGAGTAGGGAGGGTGAGTGTAGGCTCACAGCACTTAGGCCACATGTGACCCATTGTACATCCTCCCGAGGAGTTGTCCTCCTAGGTCATCGTCCATCCTGTCCTTCCCAGGAAGGTGGACAGGTCAATAGGAGACATCTCCTTTATATCGGCAGGTGTAGGCCAAGACTCACTGAACACACACTCTCTTATTAACGATAATTCCGGACACTCGCATAAGACATGCCTGACAGCTTCATCTTCCTGTTCACACATCCTGCATAGGGGTGTGTCCACTAGCCCCATAGTATGGAGGTGTTTCCTCAGTTGACAGTGGCCAGTCAGAAATCCTACTGTTAAACGTAGGTTTTTTCTGGGCATCACCAAATATTTCTTCAGCGCCAGCTTCCCAGGGTCGCCCAGGGTGTTCCTGGCAAGACTGCATCCTTTGACTCCATCCCATCTTTTAAGGGTGTAACGTTTGGCTAGTTCCGCAATTGTCGAAGTCGTTAGGCCCTAGGTGTCACTGGGTCCTAAAATTTTTAGTCCAGCCGCTTCCCTGGCTAAAGAATCGGCAATGCGATTACCTTTACTCCTGTCGTGCCCTTTAACCCACCTCAGGATAATATTGTTACCTGCCGAGGCGTTAGCTAAATCTTGGTGGCACTCTAGTACTAGCCCCGATATAACACGTTGTCTGTTCAAGGCTAATAGGGCTTGTCTACTATCAGTGCAGATTGTTATGTTTTTGCAAGAAATTCCTCTTCTGGTTAGTTCTTTTGTGAATATCTTTATAGCTGAGTACACATGACTAGAAAGTCAAGAAAGCATTTTTTGTATTCTGTGTAAAAATTTTTATTTAAAATCGCAAAGCGCTTTCGGCTATTAGGGCATCATCAGTGCCATACCTGCAAGTAAGCAGTAATCGTTGGAAAATTTTTAAAAGAAATTAGTAAAGAATTACTTACTCGTCAGATATGAAACAAGAAACCTAGTCAAATGTCCACTACACGAACACGTGTTAGTAGACCGGAAGACGAAGTGACACTACTTCAATTTAAAACTAACAAGTGACAAATGACAATTCAAGTGGACACAGAACTCAAGCTATCCAACATGAGCATAAAAGTAAAATTATTGTAAAAAAAAATTTTTTATCTAGTAATGTCCCAAAACCAAATATGTGAGTTTCCTAAATAAATTATAAATAAATTTGATATATTAAGGTCTAATGAGAACCCATCAAATCATAAGATGCAGAAAAAGATTAAGGGTCTAATGAGAACCCATTGATAAATCTAATGCAAAATAGAAAACTCACAAATAGGTCAAGAGAGATTTCAAAAGCAAAAAAATTAATTTGAAAATTATAAAATATTTGTGTAAATCAATGAAAGTAATCTGAGCATCATTTCAAAAAACAAATTTTAATGAATAAAAATTGTAATCTGGTAGCCTCTCAAAACCAAAAATCAGTCATCTGAACAAAGAAAACAGATTTGATTTTAATGTCTAATGAGAACGTATTATTCAAATCTGATTCCAAAACAAAAAAGATTATGGGTCTAATGAGAGCCCGTTCCCAAATCTAATTAAATTAGATAACCAATCAATAGTCAAAAGAAACTCCAAATACAATAACCATTCAAAGAATGAAGTATGTAAAATCAAATTCCAGCAATATCATATATATTATAATAAATATCATATTTATCAACAACATTATCAGATTGATACCATACAGTTTAGTTTATGATCATCAATTCTAAATTTTCCATATTTTTTAAATTAAAAAAATTCATGATTAGTATTTGGTTTTTTTGGATATTTCTGGACTCTTGTTGGGTTGTTTGTTTGAATTAGATTTGGTAATGGGTTCTCATTAGACCCTTAATCTTTTTCTGGCTTGAAGGTTCTCATTATACTCTGAATCAGATTTTTCTCGATGAAAATGACTTACATTTGTTTTGGGATATCATTATATACATAATTCAATTGTATTTAAATGTATTTTTGTTATTAATAATTGCTGGAATTTGATTTTACATATTTACTTCATTCTTTGAATTAATATGAACACAGTTTAACCCCAATCAGGGGATAATTTTTAAAAAAATTTTAAATTTAATGTAATTTTAACAGTGACGTTAATGTGTTGTAGACATTTCACTAGGTTTCTTGTTTCATATCTGACGAGTAAGTAATTCTTTACTAATTTCTTTTAAAAATTTTCCAACGATTATTGCTTACTTGCAGGTATGGCACTGATGATGGCCTAATAGCCGAAAGCGCTTTGCGATTTTAAATAAAAATTTTCACACAGAATACAAAAAAATGTTTTCTTGACTTTGTAGTTCTTTTGTGGCAATTGAGATACCTGTTAGTTCTGTTTGAATCACGCTGGTATTATTTTCCATTCAGAGTCAGAGACTTCAAAGCGTGTAACCAGCAATCAAAAAAACTCAACTTCCTATTAAATATTTTATTAATTTAAAGTAGTTATTTTGTGTGTGTGTTTTTTAGTATTCGTTCCAAATAGTTGATTTAGATGTTGCCCCTGTAATTTTAAATTTTAAATTTTTATTAGACCTTTTTGAACAACCAATTTTATTTGTAACAAATTTTTTAATATTAAGTGAAATGGATACTTATATAAGAGATTATGAAAATAATCCAATTCAATCGATCAAGATTCAGATCCCGGTAACATTTAGAAATAATATTATGGTCGAAGACTTCAAAATATTCCATATGAATATTGGGAGCGTAACAAAAAATATTAATGAACTACTTGTATTATTGAATAATATGCATGCTAAGTTTTATTTAATAGTGCTAACTGAAACCTGGCAGCTATATGATCACAATATTTTTAAAATTCAGGGATATGAAAGTATATACAATAATGATAATCTTAATCTTATTCGCTTGACAGGAATATTCCTGCAATATGTGTCTTCCTGGATCTCTCCAAAGCATTTGACACCGTTTGTCATGAATTGTTATTGAATAAATTGGAGAAGTATGGAATTAGAGGCAATACATACAAAATCATAGAAAGTTATTTATCAGATAGGGATCAAATGGTTCAAATCGATGGTTTAATGAGTGCACCACGTAAAATTACATGTGGTGTACCTCAGGGAACCGTTCTTGGGCCACTTTTATTCCTTCTATACATTAATAGTATGCTTTACTTGAATATTCAGGTGACCAAAAGATACGGCAGCAGGCTTGGCAACAAATAGCAGAAGAACTGGAAACGACTGGTAAGTGTACTAAAGTTATGTTTATTTATATTTTCTCAAACACCAATTATGATAATTTTATCAAATTAACAATAACAGTACATAATCAATATTTCCGGTATTGTTTGGATTAAACTGAAATGTAGATTTATATTATCACGGAAAAGGGTTTTTGTCTTAATTGTTTATTTTTCCTCGACGAATTATTTCTTCCTGTCTTGGCACTGCTGCATTATGGGACCCAAAAAAGTCTTTAAATGCATCCCGAGTTTGAAAAACTAAACGTAAAGCATTTCCTCGCAAAAAGTTTAAATTTTGTAATGCTGGATTAGAACCATTAGGAGGTACAGGGGCTTCAAATGCCTCTGGAACAACTACGTTAGATTCCTTGTATAGCATATTGTGAAGGCAGCATGCAGCAAGCACCACTTTGTTAACTGTTTTAGGTTGTACTCCTAAAGGTCTCCATCGGCTGGTTAGTATGCCAAAAACGTTTTCAACTATACGCCTAGCCCTAGACAAACGATAATTAAAAAATTTATGGAATTCATCTCCTAATAAATGATGCCTACTGAAGAGGCTAATCAAGTAAATTTTCATGCTTCATCTCCTACTATAACTTGTGGGTGAGAAGGATCGTGTTCGTATAATGAATGGGAGGAAGAACCGCAAAGATGCTGCGTTCTAATTTTTTTCCAATATTTGAATTAACAAATACACCTCCGTCGCTGTTTCTGCCATATGGACCCACAACGACGGCAATAAATTTATATTCGGGATCTACAGGAGGACTCGACATGGCATGTGAAAGGTAGGAGTGATAGAAGGGAGGAGATGACGGAGAGTGTGTGAGGGACCGCCGTCCGTCTTGAAGTATGCTCTGGTAGTGATTCCAAGGCAGAAGTAACTGCATTCCCGTGGAGATGAGTCCAACACTGTCTGGGCACTGGTTAAGGACCCATACGATCATGAGTTTCCCATCTCGGCCCGAAAAAAAGGATCTACAAATGCTAATAGCACATTAGAATGCGTTTCTTTGTAATTATAAAAAGTGTAGCCTTCATTGATGGGACACCGTATTTGTATACGCTTTCCATCTATAGCTGCAATACAGTTGGGAAACTGTCAAAGTTCTTTGTATTTCGCTGCCGATTTTTCCTACAACTCTTTGCTTGGTTCCGGCATCACCATGGGACCCAGCTCCTTCCAAATTGCGTCACAAACTTCGTTAACTATTTTACGAACTGTACTAAATCCCAAACGAAAATTGAATCCCAAACTTCGATATAAGCTCCCTGTTGCCAGATACCTAAAAAAAATGTGTAATCTATTGTATAATATCAATTACAAAAACTCTACAATATAAGTATGAGATATTTTTTTTTGTTACTGCTGTTGCCGTGAAAGCACTTTGGGATAAACTACGAGTTGCTTTTTTTTAATTATGTTTTTTAACGTCGGTCTATTTCTGCGACTGAGGCTAATCACTGACGCCGGGAGCACTCTACCCCTAACCGGAAATTTTGGCGAACCCACTAGTGTTCCAACCAGTAGTAGCGTTCTTTAACGAGCCTAACATCCATGGACTCGGGACCTCGGTTTTACGTCTCCTCCGAAAGACGGCATATTTATCTACATTATACCTCGTGCTCATTGGTATAATGCCTGCGAGCTGTGATATGCTAGTCCGCTGCAGGTTGTACGGGCCCTATACGATGGTTTTCCCTGGCATGGTCGTCACCCATCCAAGTACTAACCATGTCCGACCTTGCTTGACTGTAATTATCGCATCAAACGCGTTCCACTACAGTGCTGGGTCGTCGCCCTCGCCGTTGCTTCTTGAATGCCCTGAGCAGATGTCGCAATAGGAAAAGTGGTGAGGCAGGCAAAAAAAAACCTCTATGGAAATACGAAGCTCAAATGTTATTTCTATTGCCATATTTGGACAGTAGGAATACTGAAAGCAACATCAATACTGATAACACTGAAGATGACAAGGAACCAGATAATGTAGAAGATATAACTGATAACCAAGAAGCTAGAGTAACAACTGAAGAATATACTGAAAGTCCAGCCGTATTGTGTGAAAGTGGTAAAACACCATCTCGACCTCAAAATACTGACAAGAACACAAAACGAGCCACAACTCAAGATTCCTTTAAGGACATGGCTGAAAATTTTAATTGAAAGAGCAAGAGGAGCGAACAGCATATGAACTCATGTCAAGTATGGATGAGACTGATATGTTTTTCATGAGCATGTCCAAAATGACAAAATCATTACCCTTTTTGGAACAGATTAGGATTAAAAATGATGTTTTTGATGCACAAATGTGTAATCAAAATCAGAATCATCAGTCTGTATTCTCTTCACCCCATGTCCTGAGTAAAATTCTTCCTCTACGAATTATTCGACGTATTCATCAAGAAGCGTGACTCCAAATTATAGTTACACACCTGATGGTTCCACTAGGATTGAAGCAAACAGTTGACAGTTGTTTCAGATAACTTATAATTCTTGTAATTTAATATAAAACACGTTGTACTAGATACTACATACTTTATAATAAATCTTAGGTTTCAATAAAGAAGTTGTTAAATCTTAATACTAAACAATACAATTCAATATAATACAATAATACTATATGCTGAAAATAGTGCCTTCACCATGAGCATCTTTACAAATTCAAAGTTTTTGCACGATACTAGCTTACAAGTATAGTTTGGCAAGTTTATCTGGAGCTACGCGGCATCGGTAAGAGGCGAGGAAAAACATGGCGTATATCTGTCAAACGTACAAATGGCGTACGGTACCTATTTTACCAAGTAAAACTGAAATTACAAAGGTAACTGACAATACCAACGCCACTGGATAAATCAATATCAGTCAATTGACGAAGTGAGAGGGAAGAACATACGCACGCGCTTGCCATTAAGAAGTCATCTGGTCGATAAAAATCACCAATTATGTAATCGGAGGGTGTGGTCATTATGGTTTTCGTACAACGTTGCCAGAGCTTTAAGAAGCCCATAACAAATTTGGAAAAGTGTTCTCTTTTAATGTTCATGAATTGGAAAATAATGTTCATAGAATAAATCCAAGGAAACAAGCACATTATAAAATTAACGTTCAATCATATTTTTAATATTGTTAATAATAAAAAGACCCATTTATAATTATTATCACTACATAATCAGTACTTCAACTTTTTCATAGTTAAACGTGGCAATGTCGAATGTTTTCGACTGCATTCCTTTCACGGTTTCAGATAAACTTGCCAAAGTATATATTTTGGGTGCTTTCCGAGTTAGGTATCCGCAGTATATGACGTATACCATCGTTCCGAATTATACAGGGTGGGGCAATCTTCTGACATCGGAGGATTACATCGTTGTGGTGGAAGATAGAACTTCATAGTTTTGTGTGAGCAAATACAGTTATTGAGGGCACATTTTGAAAATACTTTCGATTCTACAGGGTGTTCCAAAACCACGTAGCAGCACAAACTTACATTTTTTTTAATGGAACGTACTATATTTTGTTCAAGAATCGAAAAGATCTCACCGAGAGCGTTACAAAAATATAGCACTCTAATATATTATAAGGGTGTTTTACAAAGATATGGCCAATTATT
>CAJUYH010010764.1:0-11833 GCA_910591685.1 Galerucella tenella
CGTGTGCGTGTGCGTGTGCGTGTGCGGTGTGTGCGTGTGCGTGTGCGTGTGCGTGTGCGTGTGCGTGTGCGTGTGCGTGTGCGTGTGCGTGTGCGTGTGCGTGTGCGTGTGCGTGTGTGTGTGTGTGTGTGTGTGTGTGTGTGTGTGTGTGTGTGTGTGTGTGTGTGTGTGTGTGTGTGTGTGTGTGTGTGTGTGTCTAAATAGATAATATAGACTTATTTATGAAATTCACTATAGCATCAAGTATAGTGTACCTATTGTCAATGTGATGACCCATATTTTTAATCCCTTTGAAGGAAAAGCCGCCAAATGGCTTGCATAAAATTCTTTTATAAATTTGAATATTAAGAAATAATGCTTTTCAAATGTAATTCAAATTAATAATAATTATAGTGGATTAAAATTAACCTGCATAAAATATGTAATACAATTCAAGGTCATCACATTGACATTAGATACACCATACTTATCCATGTTTGCCAAAAGAGTGGTTATATTTGTGGGAAGAGGAAAATTGATATCGATCAGAAAATTGTGAAGTTCGGTTGTTGCTATTTTGTTTTCAATGCATTCAAAGAAAATATAGTAAAAACTTGAATGTTTCAATTCGATAACTTTAAAATGGATGGATAAATTGATTTGACATTTGGCAGGTTGTTTTTAAATGTAAAAGGGCATATTTTGCAAGAAATAGTATTTTGTGCAACTAGTGTGGATATGATTGCCATATCCCACGAGGACGAAGTTTGAGCACGACGCCGTAAGCGGAGTGCTCAATCGTTCAAGTGCGATAATGACATTCCACACGAGTCGAGCAGCATATTTTTTCTACGACCCACTCAAGAAAAAATCTAGAAAATAAAAATTTTTTGTAAACTGTAATATAACTTCAAATTAAAAATTTAACAATTCAACTTTATGTTTCCACCAATTTTTGTGGTGGACGTACAGTTCTTGAATGTCCAATTTCTATAATGCTACGGTTTCCTTTTTTAAATATACGATGCTGTTATAAGTAGATGTTGCTAGTCGGACTCCCTCATGAAGGGTACCGTACCATTATCTATAATAATGAATATTCTGCTAAATATTTCAAACGTCTACCTGTTGTCGTTGTTAATATCAAGCAGAATAATTATTTGAAAATAAAATTAACAATAAAAAAAACATCTTCACAGGGAATCGAACCAGGGTCTACCGCGTGAGAGTCTGGTTTGCTTACTGCTCGGCCACCGCGGCTTTACAAATTCTTTATCTATAACATCAAATGTATTACATACTTCTTGCTTAAAAGGAACTAAAGTTCCTACCCTGTGTCCCGCGACACGTTCTACCTTTTCCATTCCAAATATTCCCAAATTCCAAATCCACGACAAGCTCATACGTTTTCTATAAAAACTGGCCCATATAGAGAATTTATGGGAAATATTTTGACATGTCATTTTCGGTTATACCGAAAGTGAACGGAAACTTTGTTATTTTGAATGTAATACCTAGTATTTCATCAACTTACTGAATTCTACATTCAATTTGAATGTCACTTGTGTAGAATATTGACTGGTGCCGACCCTTAAGGTGAAAGTGCGAAATACGCCACACTTTTCAAAACAAAATTGTCATAGCTCTATTTCAATTTTCTAAATTGAAACAAACTTGACGAAAAAAACTTCCATTGCAATGCAGTCAATTTTTGATTATATTTTCTTGTCACTTTATAAGTAGTGATACTATAAGTACTTCGAAATATTCAGGTTATACATCGATAACTTGTTGCATAATAATTACAAAGAGTTTCAGTTTGACAGTTTAAATATTCCGACCACAAAGCGGGAAGATTATTCTGTCAAACTGACACGATGCAGAAAGTATGTATCATATTCAAATGGTATTTATTGTCATTATTTGAAATTCATCGCATCGCACAATGATCGTAGTGGTTTGTTTGTAATTGAACAATGAATATTTACTATGAATTACCTTCATTGCATGGTAAATGTGTCAGAGCTGTAACTAGAGCATGTGTTTTATTCTCTACAATATATCAAGATCGACCCCGACCGACAAAGTAAAGAGAATATTGAACAGTTCTACACAATTTAGTTGTTCTCCATTTATGCCATTCTTCATAGAAATCGTGTGAGTAATCTCCAATATATAGATAACGTAAGCTTGTTGTGGAACAAACCTGTATTTAAAATGTGATAAATTATAATAATATGGAACAAGATATTTTCGGATGAATTTGATTAGTTTCCTGTTATTCGTATTTTTTGTGACAAACCTATTAATTTTGTTCAGCATACCATGATAGAGTGGGGAAGATTGTGGATACAGGGCCAAGTGTATTCAAACCCATTTCAAAAGCCAGTATCTTCGAAAATTGTCGAGAAATAAATTTCCGGCTTTTACGGGACGCCTTCAAGAATACTGAAGTTTGTAAAGTATCATCATAGTTTCCTGTAATATTGTCGTATTTAATAAAGCGCGTTACCAATAGATATTGCAAAATAATGATTATTCTAACGTTTCATTACTTTTGAGAATATTTTTCAAAGACAGTGACTGTTCAACTTAAAAGCAGCAACTACTTCCCGGGCTATACGGGCAACGACGGATATTGAATTACACTTCTAAGTCAAACGGGGTTGGCATATCTACAAGATATTTAACACCAACCATTCTGGTTTGCAATTAAAAGGGAATATGTCACTACTGCCACAACTTTCACATTTTCGTTACTGAAAAACATGTATTGATTGTGATTCTTATTTCTCATTTCGTGATTATGCCCGCGGACGGATAACATATGCATTGTACTGATGAGGCGCAAATACGCCGAAACCGGTATACAAGTTATGTTGTCCGTTCTGATTGCAAACCAGAATGATTGGTGTTAAATATCTTGTAGATATGCCAACCCCGTTTGACTTAGAAGTGCGATTCAATATCCGTCGGGGCCTATAGCACAGGAAGTAGTTGCTGCGTCTTAATTCAGTTCCAACTGATAGCATGTTTTGAAAATAAAATGAAAATAGTTTTTGAAATTCCACCGAATATATGCATTAAAAAATACCTTTCTCCCCTGGTTCCTGCCCATTCCTGTCACAGCTGCAGCATGCAGGTAATCAAAGCACATGAGACCCTATGGTCTCTAAGAAAATAAGTAATGTTAGCTCTGGGATCTTAAACTATGAGAATAGACTTGGAAAAAACGATTTCAAATCTTGTTTGGCCGTTGGCTATTATCATGAGCAACATAATTACTACTGAAAAAAAAAGAAGATTCTCAGAAATCTCCACCAACTGATTTTAACACAGTTTTCATCAATAGATAGAGTAATTCAGAATGGAGGTCCGAAAGTAAGCAGTAAAGTGATATTTGTTAATCAAAATAAAAATAGCCGAAATTTGTATGATATAGTTGGACATGTTTGGAAAACGTCTGTCGGGTACGCTAGTTTATTATAGAAAAATTATGTTACTATTTTATTATAATGAACTTTGTCCTCTTGCGGTGGATTAGAAGACTTGAAAACAATTTCCAGCAGTTTCTCGTCTGCGAGTTTGTCTTGCAGATTTCTCTCCTCATGTTGTACAATATAGTATATTACATAACGTGTGCGGAAAGTGACATTTTTCACACGAGTGTGAAAAATCACTTTTGCGCGAATAATGTACAGTATTTTCTCTACGATCACGTGATAATTTCTCCAAATAATGTGTAATAAATATCTGACCTATTAATACACAAAATGTTACAATTAAGTCAACATAATTGAATTTGAAAAGTAACAAAAATTCAAGTAGGTAGTTAAAGGTAAGTTATTGTAATTGTTAATTGGTTATATAATTATAGAAATTGAAAGTGGAATTATTATTGCTGCATTTTATATATGATCAGTACACATCGCGTCATATAAAACTGGTACAACTATTATAATCCAAAATAGTGTTTTTGTAGCTGTGTAAATTGATCTTCTAAAAATTGTGAATGCTAAACCAGCTGTTATGGTATAATTTCTAGGGCAGTGATGTCAGCTCAACAAAAATGTTAGTATATGTAATGATGAAATTAAATTTTGTAAAGCAATAAAACAAATTGGAAAAAAGAAAAATCTATTATATCATTTATACACAAACAGTTACTAGCTTAAATTTAGAAATAGTGTGATATTGTAATAAATACAAAAGTATTACATTTTTACAAGTTCGAATATTTTTTTAAATAAAATTTGGTTGGTTAATTAGATGACTGATTTAAAAAAAGATGAGACAAGGATCAAACTGTTGTAGGAAAAATTGGAAATGGAAGACCAGTTTTAACAAGAATAGAGCTAAACAAAGCTTTATCTGATTATTTATACGAAAATCTCTTTAATACGGCAAGACATGCAAAAGATACAGAAAACTAATGCTTCAGTATCAACAGAATCGAGAAAAATTAGAAATCCTGATTCAAACAATTGTGCATTTGTAGCCATAAAATTTCAAAAATAACTACAAAATTTCAATAGAAAAGTTTACAGTTTTAGATTTGGATACGAGATCCACGTAATTAAGAATTAAAACATTTCAAATAAATGAACTAACAAATAGATCATAGACCATGGTAGCATGAAAGCCATGAAAGTTTACATTCAATAATTAATAACGTGTCATACCCCCATTATTATTGATAAGTCCTTGTAATCTTGTAGGCATTGAGTCAGTTAAATTTAATGTTAAATGTTCATCTTCTCTCAAGCTTTCCCAGGTTTCTTCTATTAGTGTCCATAAGTGCTCTTTGTTTCGTGGAATTGTATTTAAATTTTTTAATTTTTTTACCATAAGCCCTCAAACATTTTTTATTGGATTAAGGTCTGGACTTTTAGCGACCCATGGTAGCGTTTCAATGTTATTTTCAGCAATATAATTGCGTACGTTGCGAGCAGTGTGCACTGAGCAATTATCATGCTGAAAATTAAATTATCATTGGGGAAGATTTCCCTAACCGATGGTAACATCACTCCATCTAAAATATCCAAATAATTCCTCGCATTTAATCTTCCTTCGATTCTCCAGCACATTACTAAACCTCCTCTATACATCCAAGCCCAAACAATTACAGAAAATCGTCCAGACTTATCATTAGAAGAAATATAATTTTCATTAAACCTACTTCGAGGAGGTCTATAAACCCTGCCCCTGCCCCAAAATTTAATTTATCGTTTAAAACATAATTTAAGGCAAATATTATTCTACCTTGCTTATGTTCTTCATTTAGTTTGTATTTCCGGGCGGCTGCACAATTCTTTAAATTCGTTTTTCTAATTCTTCTTAATGCGGTTGTTATTGAAGCATTGAAGTTTACTGCAACTTTTGCATGTCTTGCAGTATGGAATGGATTTTCCCTCAAATAATCAGTTAATGCTTCGTCTTGCTCCGCTGTAGTTATAAATGGTCTTCTAGTTCCTCTTTTTCTGCTAACAGTTTGATCGTTATCCCACCTTTTTTTAATGTTTTGAATCGTGGTTCTACTTCTATTTAACTCTTGTGCAAGTCGTCTAATGGACCAACCATCCTCTATTTTGGAAATGATTCGCATTTTATCGAATTCACTTAAATGTGCTGGCATCGTGGATAATGCGTTTTGTCAAATTTGACACATGTGTCTGTTTGTCATTTTGATTAGTTAAGTTTGGTTTACATAGGGAAAAAAAAGTGTACCAGTTTTATATGACGCAGAATGTACCTTTCAAGACGATTACATTTTCCGACTATTATAAATAATATGATGGTTTGGATTAGTTGTTACAACATCGGACTTCTGACGCAGGGTACGCGTGTTCGATCCACGACGGCGTCCTAATTTTTTTTCAACCAAGAGAATAAAAAATTTCACTCCTCAACTATATCGCTTCAAATTTAGCTATTACATAGGTAAATCTTATTAAAAACTATATATTCGACAGCTTGACAGTGGTCAATCTTAATAAAAACTATACATTTGACTGATTATACGCATGCGTGTGGAAAATAATTTGCACGCTAGTTTGAAATAAGTGACCGTATAGTGCGATATACGTTACTTTCCTATGTGGTCGTAGGAAAAGTAGTTTTTGAGATGCAGTGGGTTGCCTCTCCTGTTCATATACCCGATACAAACTGGACATATGTCAAAACAAACTTAATTATTTTGAAAGGTGTTTGGTAAGAAACCAGATCCTGATATCTGAAATACTTCTCAAGATTTGAAATGACCTCAAAAATACTCGGGCATTCGGTATTAAAATGTGATCTTTGTCAATAACCTAACCTAAACCTGTACTTGAATTATTGGTGTTAATAGGAACATCCGTATTAATTGGAAACAGATGAAACGGTGTGAGATGTTATAAACGAGACCTTCATGGAAAATTAATAATATCTTCAAGCTGTGCCGTGGATTGAATTCGTATCAGGAGATCACGAATCGTATTCCAGTGAGCGATAAATAGATTCGGTTCAAGATATTTGGTTGAAGATGGAATTTTGTCATCTGGTTTATGGGAAGGATTTTCCAGTTTCGTCATTTGATAAGGCCGGTTAAGTTTTATATAGAACTTTTCTTCTCTTTTTTCTTATTCTTTTGGGAATCAAACCACAATATCTATCTGACACAACGAAAAAATATGACAACTAGACAATCAATAATATTTTGAAGTTTAAGACTACAAAACTTTGTTGTCAAATTTTATTAAGGTCCATTCATAGTAGATCACACCTCTGGTAAAATGTGAAATAAAATCTTTCATTTTATGACATTCTAACGATATGATAGTCTACTAGAAATGGAATCCAGTGAAGTGCACGTTCCAGGAACGGTTTTTTATTGGGATAGCGCTTTTTTTAAAAGACGAAAAATCAAAGAAAGTGCTTTGATACAACTAAATGCAGATAAATGTGTAGCTAGTATTTCAGCCGAATGTAGTCAAATTTGGTTACCAATGTTAGAAAAAAAAAATTCCAAAAATCAATCACCTGCGTTATCAGGATAGCATCATAAGTTTTTATCCAGGTTTTCTTATGATTTATCATTGGAATAGTTTTTAATCGATACACACTTCAATACACAAAATCACCAAACTGAGTTATACATGTTTTGAAAACAAAAATGATCATACACAAAAAAGTAACAACAAACGCGTTTTATTAACAACATTTCCAAAATAAGCTAAAAAAAGCGCTACCCCGCGCTATTTGGAGATCAATATAACTTAGACATTTTAAATGGAACACCATGTATGTTTTTGTACCGTCGGATAGGCTGAAGCTTCTACTTTTCAAAAATATATGGTTTTATAGCAATTCAAGGTGTTCTTAAGGAGCAGATTATCTTTTAAAGATAGACTGCAATTCGTTGACTACAGTAATTCCGTACATTTTAATCAGTGCAAGTGTGTTAAATCTGTGAAGCATATTATTTCAGAGTGTCCTTATCTTAATTATATGCGTAATTTGTGTGGTGTTCCCGATAATATAAAGACAGCTCTTACGGACAAATTAGATGAAACCTCAAAAATTCTCAAGTCAATTAATATTTATAAGCTGTAGACCTTAATTTTTATGTTTATAATGAATTCCATATGTATTCAAACTGCCAATGACCCAAGTGGTTGAGGCAGTGTATGTGAAAAAAAAACTTCTTCAGGCGCGTAGAGCACTTTTTTTGAGTGAAGAAACTTCATGGATGAGATATCATTTTATCAACAAAAATTTCCATCCAGCGTGGGCGTACAATAAAATTTTCATAAGGGGTTTATTAATTTGTTGAAATTTCCTTCTCTCATAGGCGTACGATGAAATATTTATGAATAGTTCAATCATTTGCTTAAATTTCCTTGTCTCATAGGCTTTTCATAACATTTTCACAAGGGATCAATTTATTTGTAAAAATTTCAATTCATGAGCGTACGATAGAATTGCATTGGGGTATTAGCGAGAACTCTAATCCAGCATGGACAGATGATAAAATTTTTATAAGGGTTTTATTTATTTGTAAACATTTCCTCCTCTCACAAGCTCACGATAACATTTTTATTAGGGATCAATTTATTTGTTGAAATACCAACATCAAGTGCAAAAAAAAATTTCATTGAGGTATTAACAAAAATGTTCATCTAGCATGGGCACCGGGTGTAGGGAGAACGAAACGTCAACCACGAAAAGAGTGCTTTTGAGAACAAATGTTATATTCCATCTACAACAGTGTTGCCTCACCCTGATATAATTTTTTTCAATGGATCAATTTACTAGGTAGCCAGCATAAGGGGAGTATTACTTTTCTGTAATAATCATGACACCCTCTCTTAATGCTTCTCTTATGCTGTTATTACATAATATACAACAAATCCACAATAAGAAGTATGTGATACCTATACATATAAACTGTTGAACATTTTGTTGATATTCCAAAGTTACAAAAAAAAACTATCTACAAAATATACATAAATATGAACATATATACAAAGCTCCATTTGATCAGCCCTCTCTGAATTCTAAACCTAAAGAATTACAATTTTTGTAAAATTCTGCTACACAAATGACACCTTGATTGTCTTCATAAATCGTAATAAAAAGTATCTCATCTGAGTCAAATCCTAAATCATATAACAATTTTAGTACCTACATGACTTCTGAAATTGTGATGCTTAATGCTATATATTCTGCTTCACATGAGGATAAAGCAACAATAGACTGTTTGCGGGATGCCCAGATAACTGTATTCCCAAATATTTTTACAATAAATCCTGATGTAGACTTTCTACCGTTGGTATCTCCTGCCCAATCTGCATCACTATAAGCTTGTAGAAGTGTAGGCGAGTTTCTGCTATATACTAGCTCCATGTGTTTTGTTTTTCAAGATAGCGTAAATGCGTTTTAGGTGGATCCAATTCTCTTCTGTGGGCTGACATTGAAATCTACTAAAATAAGAAACAGAAAATCATATATCTGGTCTAGTTGTTACGGTTAAGTAAGTTAAGCACCCGATAAGTTCACGATACGGTCTCGTTTCCAATAGGATCCCTTCACCAAGTCTTAATTTCAAGTTGGTTTCAATAGGTGTTGATTTTTCTCTGCTTTGATCCATGTTGAACTTAATTAAAAGCCTTTCAATAAAACTTGTTTGACTCAGTTTAATTACATTGTTGCCAATATCTCTCTTAATGTTGATTCCCAAGAAAAACTTTGTCTCTCCTACGTCTTTCATTTCAAAACGCTTAGACAAAGATAATTTCACATTTTGCAATTCTTTCAGATCATTACCAATAAGAAGCAGGTCATCTACATAAAGTAAAATGAAAAATTGTCTATATTTGTCTATTTTGGAGAATAGGCATTTATCCGAGTCACCAATTCTAAATCCTTACTGTAAAAGAACATTCATTAGGTTTTTATACCATTCCCTGGATGCTTGCTTCAATCCATATAGAATTTTATTCAACTTACATACTTTATCTCCCTTATCGTAGACTAGAGGTTGCTTCATATACAGGGTGGGGCAATCTTCTGACATCGGAGGATTACATCGTTGTGGTGAGAGATAGAATTTTATAGATTTGTGTGAGCTAATACAGCTACTGAGGGCACATCTTGAAAATACTTTCGATTGTACAGGCTGTTCCAAAACCACGTAGCAGCACAAACTTACATTTTTTTAAATGGAACGTACTATATTTTGTTCAAGAATCGAAAAGATCTCACCGAGAGCGTTACAAAAATATAGCACTCTAATATATTATAAGGGTGTTTTACAAAGATATGGCCAATTATTACCAAAAAAGACCTCCTCTTTAACACTCTGCAGAACAGTGAATTGAAATAAATCAACAGGTCTTTGTATTTAAATGTCATACACACATCATTGGTTGTACTCAGTATTAATCACTTTTTTATCTGTGGCTTCTTTAATACAGGGTGAAACAAAACGCAAATCAAGCAATATCTCAAAATTTTCGAATGAATCACCCTAAAAGTCTTTTTACAATTTGTTAGTACAATTGATAAACTTTCAAACGATGTAGTAAACTTAGGGCATTAGTTAATGGAAAATCGTAGATATTTTATGATAATGGTCAAAAACAAGTATTTTACATACACAAATTAAATGGTAATTAATTTTTACATGCAACATCTTGTGAATTTCAACATTTCTAAGGCATAAATTCTAATCGTAATTTTGGATGCATCTAAAATATCTTTGACTCCTACTCTTACCATTAGAGGAAGGAAAGAAGGAATTATGTTGGAAGAAATATTTTTGTTTACTGTAAGTAGGCTAATGTCGTTATAGTACTAATAAATATAAAAGCAGTTTGTAGTCTGTACGAAATAATTACTTAAGTCACCACAAACAGTATAAGTATCTTAGTTATGTAAAATGCAAGCTTGTAATTTATTTTCTAACTTTTTCTATTTTTAAAAAACTAACAATTATGAAAACCAACATTATAAGAACACTCACATTCACATAAATGAACATTGACATTCTATAAAAAGTATAGTAGTTTATGCTAAGTGTTCAAAATGGCGACCATTTAATTCCATACAATTCTTTCCAAAAACGAGGATCTTACTCTTTCCAACATAGCTGGAGTTTTTGTGGGAAATGCGTTACGAATCCTTTCTTTCACGTCTTCTCTGGTAGTAGGTTCCGTTTGATACACAAGTTGCTTGATGTATCCCCATTAAAAGAAATCCATCGATGTGAGATCTGGAGATCGAGGAGGCCATGAAATTGGTCCACCACGTCCTATCCACCTGTCGGTAAAAGGGCTGTTTAACCACCGACGTACAAAACGAACGTGATATACAGATGCTCCATCTTGTTGGAACCACAACGAAGAATACAGCAATATATCTTTGACATTTATTAGTAGATACTACTTTGATAGTAGCCCACTTGATATAATCAGAAATATGGCTTGATTATGTTTCGCCCATTCTCAAACAAGCCTATAATAACAATTCTTGAAAGTGAAACATGAATAAATATAAAATTTTTAGTAAACATTTCATTTCATTGATTAGATATTGTAGATACATCCAAAATTGCGATTAAAATGTATGCCTTAGAA
Source organism: Galerucella tenella (assembly GCA_910591685.1). Classification (NCBI taxonomy): domain Eukaryota; kingdom Metazoa; phylum Arthropoda; class Insecta; order Coleoptera; family Chrysomelidae; genus Galerucella; species Galerucella tenella. Next base: position 11,097 of record CAJUYH010010764.1, read on the forward strand.
ATGTTAAAATTTACAAGAGGTTGCATATAAAAATTTAATACCATTTAATTTGAGTACGTAAAATACTTGTTTTTGACCATTATCATAAAATATCTACGATTTTCCATTAACTTATGCCCTAAGTGTACTACATCGTTTGAAAGTTTATTAATTGTACTAACAAATTGTAAAAAGACTTATAGGGTGATTCATTTAAAAATATTGAGATATTGCTTGATTTGCGTTTTGTTTCACCCTGTATTAAAGAAGCCACAGATAAAAAAGTGATTAATACTGAGTACAGCCAATGATGTGTGTATGACATTTGAATACAAAGACCTGTTGATTTATGTTTAAATTCCAATTGTAAATTTAAACTGGAAAATTTGTTTCTCTTTCCAATGCTAATCATCTACCACGCGGTCCCTTTATACATGTATAATCCTCACATACCATCTACTTGTTCCCATTCTCCAAATAATTACGCACACACCTGTCGCATTCTTAACGTTGAAATAAAAAACGTTTCAACAACTACCAAATAGTCAAAACACATCTCATCCCTTTCCCTCCCATTATTCCGTTTCTTTTCTCAAAACCAATCCGTTCTCAAAATAGGCAATTCTCTAGCTAGAACGATCTACGTGACCACGCGCCAGCCACACTTTTTAACGGATCATTTCTAAAAAACCGCCAAAACGGCAGAACGAGCATAGATAAAGGATGCGTTCGCCCAATAAAGTAGATAGGCAACTCAG